>VZRE01000109.1:29962-51210 GCA_013396775.1 Cephalopterus ornatus | reverse complement strand
CCGATGTCCCATTTTTGGGAGGGTTCAGCCAACCCTCTGATGTCACCTTTTGGAGGGGTTCAACCCTCACCCCAATTTCACATTTTGGGGGAGGGGGGTTCAGTCAGCCCTCTGATGCCTCATTTTGGGGAGTTCAACCAACCCTCTGATTTCACACTTTGGAGGGGGGGTTCAGCCACCCCTCCAATGTCCCATTTGGGGGGGTTCTGCAAACCCTCCAATGTCCCATTTGGGGGGGTTCTGCAAACCATCCAATCCCACATTTTGGGGATGTTCTGCAAACCCTCCAATCCCACATTTTGGGGGGCTTCAGCCCACCTTCCAGTGTCCCATTTTGGGGGGGTTCTGCAAACCCTCCAATCCCACATTTTGGGGGGGTTCAGCCCACCTTCCAATGTCCCGTTTTGGGGAGTTTCCTCCACCCCTCCGATGTCCCATTTTGGAGGGGTTCAACCCTGGCCCCGATGTCACACTCTGGACCTGCACCTGTCCCTCTCCCTCGCCGGCCCCGTGCCCGTGCCGGGGCCAAAAATAACTTCTTGGCGAGCTCGTCCTTTGCCTAAATTAGTCATGGGGTAGGTGGAAATGTCACCCCTTTCGACAATTTCCCCCTGGGGCTCGGGGAAGGCTCAGAGGTGTGTGGATTTTTCTCCTTGCTGTCTCTCCCTTCCGTTCCTTTATTCCCCAATTCCCATTCGATTATTTGAAACCGGGAGGAAGAATTTTTCTCTAAACTTCTTCTGGGGGGGGTGGGGAAAAAAAAAAAGGGGGAACTTCATTTTAATTTGATTTTTTTATTCCTTTTAGTCAAGCTGTTCGGAGTGTGGAGAGGCTGAGCAGTGAATCCTCCCAGGGCTGTCTCCCTCTGACTCTTTAGGAAGAACTTTCTGAACAGTTTATTTTATATATATATATTTATTTTACAAAGCCCTAAAACATTACCTGTCCAGAGAGTCTCCTCCTCCACAGTTTATTTAAGCAAAGTAAACCTTTTTAAGGTAAGTTCAATAAACCTGAGCTACTTTCTCGAGTAAATACCTCTCACCAGGTGCTTTAATTTGAATTATTCCAGCTGCTTCTAAAATTGTCTCAGCAATCAAGGCCAGGTGAAGGCAGAGTTACCAAGAGCAGGTTTTTTCTCAGATGGGAACTCTCTAATGCGCACTTTTAAATAATATCTTGCCTTAAATCACCCAAATCATTGTGTGCCTTTATAAAACCACTCTATCCTGTGCCCACAGGAGTGCAGAGATGCTGCTTTAATTCTGATGTTTGGGTGGTGCCTCCATCATCTACTCACTGGCTCTGAAGTGTTTTGCCTTGAGCTCTTCTGGTCTTACAGTAAAAAATCCAAATATCCAGGATTTCCCCCCCGCAAGAGTCCAAGGGAAGTGTTTTTAATTCCTAAAAATGCTCCAGCCTCCCCAGCAGAGGCTAATCCAGATCAAGATGCACTTTAGGGTGTGGGGGGCAACATTTTTGCAAGTTTTCCCATAAAAATATATGTTCAGATATTCCTAAGTCACAGGATTTCTCTGGGATCCTCCAGAACGTTTTGGCCCTGGCAGCAAACGGCACCTCCTTTGGCCCATTATCCCACGGCTCCACTTTATTGACACCCCCAGTATTTTAGGGATGCTTTTCCTCAAACTAAACAATCCTTTGACGGCACCAACTTTTATTCAGAGCTGCTCCCAAGCTGTGTTCAACTTGAATTTTTCTATTTCAGACCTGAGGAAGGAAGGGGGTTTGTGGCCTAAACCCTCCTTTGTCTCACCCCAGCTGTGTCCGTTGGGCTAAAAAAAAAAGGAAGAAAAGAGGTTTATTTTTCTCCACGAAGCTGTTTTTTGCTCCTCAACCACAACAAGGCCAAGGCCCAGCTGATCACGAATAAACACGGGCTGCAAATTAGAAAATTATTAACTGCCAGAGGCCAAGATTCTGGAGGTCTTGAGGTGAAGATACAGAAGGCAAGAGAAGAAATCGGGTTGAAGGTAGAACCTGGTGAATTTGTGGGTGGGAATAGAGCAAATGAGCTTTTCCAGTCTTAATTCTGGGTGGTTCCACTTGTTATTTGTGGTCAATATTAATAGACAATTGGTTGTTCCCAGAGACACCGCTTGTAATTACACTTTCACCCCCGTTTCCAAAGTAAAATGCTAATTCCAGAGGAATTTGGAGCTTGGATTCTTGGATTTGAGGGAGCCATGGCTCCCAGGGAAGGCGGATTTCCAGCAGCTTCCCAGCATTTGGAGTGGGGAGTTCCCCACATCAACCTCTCAGCTGGGAAATGATTGGAAAAATTGACCCCAAATTCCCTCCCTGCTCAACATTTTGATGCCTTTTATTGCTTTTTCTCTCTCATCTCTGAGCTAGGAAGGTGTCTGGGTTCGAGAAACCAGATTCCAGGGATTATTTTGCCACGTTTGGAGGGGAAAAAAAACAACCCCAGGAGGCTCCAAAGTTGTGTCTAAGGTTCTGAGGGGACACCGGCTCTGGTCACCTCTGCTCCAGTTCTCTGCACTGGAGACCTGCTAAATCCAAATATTTTTGGAACATGCCACCCTCAGGAGTGAAGTTTGAGTTCTGCCCAGCTGGATTTGCCAACGGGGATCACGGTTCAGGAGTACAGGTGAGGTTTTTAGCCTTGGAAAGAAACAAGTATGGAGAACAAAGGGTGGATTTCCAGGGCACAGAGCAGACAATAATTGTGGTGGGATCAGGCCGAGTTGTTTGGGATCAGGGAATTCCAGAGCACTCGTCCCACTGTCTCTACGAGGAATTAGAATTATATTTCTTCTGAGAACAGCAGGGGATGAAGGACAGGAGGCACATTTGTTGTTGTGGATTTTTTAAACCTCGCAGCTGCAAATCTCATTCCTGTCAAGTGTAAAAGCACATTTCTTAACTCGGTGTAAAAATCTCCTTTTTAAACCTTCTTTCCCCCCCCCTCCTCGGTGCTCCTGTGGCTGTTTCTGCCTTTCTCTGAGTTTGCTTTGAAGCTCCTTGACGTGGTTTTGCTCTTCCCCACCCTATCCCCTGCTCATGCCCCCAAAACATCCCGGGAGGTGGCATTCACCCACATAGCTCAAATTCCCGGATTCCTGCCTGGCCTCAGACCTGCTGTTCCCTTTGGAAGTGCCATGTGCCTGGAAGCTCACATTCCAGCTGTCTGCTGGCTCCTTCCCTCCCAGCAAACCCCACAAGGGACACGGGTGGTGACACTTCCACCCCTCGGCCACCCCAAACTTCCCCCAACCCCTAAAAATACAATTTATGCAAATGGCAGATGTTCATAAACACTGTTTTTTCGCCCTGTTTTGGGGTGAATTACATTTTAGGCTCTGAAACTTCCTTTTTTTTTAGGGGGGTGGGCCTTGTTTATCCCTCAGCTACGTTTATCTGCCTGACACTTCACTCATACAAATGCCATTCACCACCGGCCCTGAATCAAAGACAGGGAACGTTCCCTCTCTCCACGTTTATTTTTAGAATACTAATGTTTACTAAAAGCGACTGTTAAATCTCCTTTGTTAAGAAAACGGAGCTAAATTTAGCAGGAGGCGGTTTGAGAATCGTGGAGCCATCGGGGAGGGGATGGTTTGGTTTCTGGGTGCCCACTGACCTTTCTGCTGCCCAATGTGACTCATTTCTTCTGCGGCTTTTAATTCCAAGTTTAAATCCCTCGCTTAATCATAAGACATTGTGGATGGGACCAAGGTTAGGCCAAGGTTCCTCCTGCCAGGAACCTGCAGAGGAGCGGGGGAACGTCAGAGGCAAGGAATGAGAGTCATTTTTATTCAGGAACGTTGAAATTCGGGGTTATTTATTCTTTCCAGAGTGTTGGACGGCTCCTTCTCCGAGGTCTGGGGAGGTTCCTGAACCCCCCATGGAGGGAGGTGGGCTTTTATTGGAAGGCAAAATGGGAGAACATCGAGAGAGCAGCACTTTGTGAACCTCCAGCGGCTCACAGTGAGGGAAATTCGGGTAGTGGGATAAGGAATTTAATCAGTGTAATGTTGGGGTGTCCTGTGCAGGGCCAGGAGTTGACCTGGATGATCCCCGTGGGTTCCTTCCAGCTCAGGATATTCCAGGATTCCATGAAAAGCCCCCATGAAGAACAAAAAGGGTGAAGGGAATAAAAGGAGCAGGTTAAGACCAGTGTGAAGTGAGAGGGAAGGGAAAACTGGAGCCCGAGGGCGGGCAGCTCCTTAGTGAGGAATTCCAACCAGAGATGGAGGAATCCTTCCCAATTCTCAGTTCCCAAAATATCAGATTGCATAGTTCTTTCACTCCCCACACTGCTCTTCCCAAACTTTTCCTCGCTGGAGCCCTTTGGAGCTGTGACGCTCCAAGAAAGGACCTTCCTTCGACTCCAGTGGAATTTTGTGTCATGGGATTTGTGTCTGGAGAGGCAAAAATGGGTAAAATAAGCAAGAAATGCCCTATTTGGGACCTGTGTGGTGCCAGGTAACCATTGCACTAATTCCAGGGATAAATCTTTAAAAAAATATGCCAGACATTTCCAGTGTCACTGGAATGTGTTTGTGGATGTTTTGACCTTAAATTAGCCCTGATCTGGGTGTTGCTATGAATTAAAGGAAGCAAGGAATTAAAAGCATTTTTAAAGAGTAACAGAATCCCAATTTTTCTCTCTCTCTGCTTTATATTCCGGGAGTGGAAATGTCTCATTTTACTCCTCGCTTTTGGCCAGCACTGATGGATGAGAGGAGAGGGAGCAGGAAAACTTGTGGGGTGTTTGGAAAACAAAAGAGAAGGAATTAAGACATGGAAGAAGCACTGAAGCTTTTCCCAGCAAACACAGGGAAGGAGCTGAGCTGGGAAACATCTTGACAGGGTGAGAGGATTCATCCAAGACTCCCAAATATTCCGACAGCTTCCCAGGAAGGTTTGACAGACTCTTCCAAACCAGCCTGAAGAGGGAACAGAGAGACAGCAGAGGGAACTTTTCCTGCTGTTAAAACTCCTGGTTGGAGGTTTCCCTGCCCCTTGTGCCTCTGGAATTCCCAGGCCACTCTCCTCCCACTGCACCTGCTTCTTGGGGACGCTCCCTGTCCCAAGGGGGAATTCCTGAGGGCAAGGATTTCAAGGAGAAGCCCTTTGGGTTGTTGGAGCTCATAAAAAGGAGCCTCGAGAGAGCAAATAATTCCTCTGGGGTTGGAGAGAGGAGAGGAAACCACAGGATTCCTTGTTTTCTCACCCACGTGAGGTGCATTCCTGGATAAATTATCACTTTTACACCTTTTTGCCAACTCTAAATGTTACCAATAATCTCTCTGCTCTTTCCCACGTCCTCAGCACTCCTTCCCAGCTTCTTCCCGATCCTTCCCTCCCTGTTTTCTGCTCCATCCCAGTTCCTGCATCCCAAGATGCTCCAGGACAGTCCCCGCCAGAACATCCTGGTGGATTTTTGGGGATGGGACCTCTCCAAAGAGGCTCTATATTTGGAATTTAGGACAGGGTTCATGGTTGTAGAGCTATTAACCATTAACCTCGACTTGTTTGCCTGCAGCTCGATGTACTAAAAACAATCTGAACACAACAATTCAGGGAACTGAAGGGTTTTGGCATTTAAGGAATGAAAGCAATGCTGAAATGGGTGGATGTGGTGCGAGGATCACCTGTGATTTCTCTTTCCTTGCCACTCCAGGTACAAAATCCTACTTCTACACCTCACATTCGGGCATTATTCTGTCTAAAGGCTGAGGTTTCTGGGGTGGATGTTTCGTGATGGCCTGAAAGTCCTCAACTCATCCCCCACGAATTTTAGCTGGAGTGTGTTGGCTTCCTCTCCTGCTCCAAATCTCTTCTCCAAACTCGGCTTTTCAGCAGCGTTCCCTGGTTAATCTCCAGCCTGGTGTTACTCAGGGAAACGCAGAGGCTCTGGATGACTTTGGATTGTCCCACAAAAGCTCAAGTCAACAGCAAGCCTCAAACTTGCCCAGGAATTAACCCCAAGGTGACAAAAGCTGCGAGATCAAAGCGTGTGTTAGGAAAGGGAGGAATGTTCCCTCGCTTTCTCTTTTCCACTCGCGTTGTCACTTTGTTTTCCTCCCCTCGGGTGTGACTCATCTTCTCACGGATGAATCCTCAGGGATGTGTAAAACTGGATATTCCCAAATTCAGTGGGAGAAGCCTCACCACAGAGTGATTCATCCCATCCCAAGGCAGGTGAAATCATCTCTTTTCACCCACTAATTTTAGGCCCAGAATCTCATTTTTAGGCCGGTAAAACAAGGCAGGACGGATCTCACCCCTCACGAGGAGTTTAATTGTTTAGGGGAAATTCTAATTGTCTTAAGCCGGGAATTCTGGCTTCTATTGGAGAGGGATCACGATCAGCCACGCTGGGAAATGTCTGGGAATATTCTGGGCCATAATTAGCACATAACTTCATGAACATAACTTCATTCAGCAGCCTCAGTCATTGTAAAGGGAAGAACACGCACGTGGGAGAAGAGATTCCCACTTGGATGACAGTTTAATTCACAACTCGTGTGACAGAAAAGGTTCCAGTAGTGAGGAGGTGGGAGAACCACTGATTTGTCACTCAAAGTGCAAAACTGAGGTCGAAATGGAAAGGGATTTTTCTGGTTTGGAGGAAAAAAAAAAAACAAACCAACCTATTTTTACCTCACTGGGGTGATAATTTTTTCTTTTTTTTTTTTTTTTTTTCCCTGCCTTAAAATTAGAGCTGGTGAGGAAGCAAATGTGAGATCCGTAAAGGCAGCAGGAAATTTGGGTGGGTTTCAGGCGCCTAATGAAGAGAAAATGAGTCATGAAGATTCCACCTGGAATTTTATAAACTTTGGAATGGAAAAATATCCGGAAAATTAGCCTGACATTCTGCTGATCTTCATCCCAGCCTGGATAAAAGGGATATAAATACACCTGGATCACTTGTAGAGTGGAGAGGAGTGAGGTAAGTGCCCAACTCATCCTGAGAGGCCTTCCCTGGTTCCCAGGATGAGCCTTCTTGGCTTTTAAAGCCTGATGGATGCCAAGAATTATACAAAATTCCAGCAGAATGTAAAGAAGGATATAAACTTGCAGTAGGGAGAGGAATATAATGTAGTTCATGGAAAACTCCAGCGAAAGGGGATGTTTTCTTCGGAGGAAGGATGTCTTGGCTTCCCACTGGAGATGGGAGTTAATCCCAGTCCTGGTGGCTCCAGGCCGGGCTGGGGGAATTCTTTGGGCTCAGAACTGGGTTTGGCAAAGCTCAGCCCCAAGATTCCCCGTCTCCTTTTTTGTTGGCTTTGACCGGATTCCTCCAGGGAATGGCGGAACCAGGGAATGGTTTGGGTCGGAAGGACCTTAAAGGTTGTCTGATTCCAACACCTCCCACTATCCCAACCCGACCTCGGACGCTTCCAGGGATGGGGCAGCCACAGCTTCTCTGGGAATTCCATCCCAGCCCCTCCCCACCCTCCCAGGGAGGAATTCCTTCCCAAAATCCCATCTAACCCTGCCCTCTGGCAGTGGGAAGCCATTCCCCCTTGCCCTGGCATTCCAAGCCCTTGGAAAAAAGTCTCCCTCCATCTTTCCTGTAGCTCCTTCGAGCCCCATGTTTTGGTCACCCCAAAGCTCCTCAAACCGAATATTTGAGATCCAACATCGCGGCTCCTTCAGCCTTTCCTATAGAAATCCAGCCAAAAAAGCGGAGGATGAGCAGAAAAAACTATTATTGGCACTCATAGGATTGAGGAAACTTGGATTTTTGAAAATAAAACCTGCTTTGTAGAGACACAGAGCAAAAGGGTGGCCCTAATTTCAGATTAATTCAAATTAATGTGCGTTTCCTGAGTTGAACACAGCAACGCTTGTGGAGGGTTTAGGCCTGTATATTCATATTTCCAATTCATTAATTGAAATATGATAATAACTTATCTAAACCCGCTCAAAATAAACAGCTCTAGCACTTTCCTGTAAATACTTGATTATTTTTAATATGAACCAATTTAATATAAACCAATTTAATATAAAAATTTAATCCAAAAATTAACAAGCGTTTATTGGGATGTGAGGGTGTTTTTTCCCGTTTAAGTGGCTTTGAGTTGTTTTTTTTGCCTGTGTTTGGTGTTATAATTTAATTATGATTCTAATTTAACTCCCAATCACGTTCTTAACTGGATTATAAAATCAGAGGTAAAAATAAAGTGTGATTAAAAAAAAAAAACTTGAGTAGAGTTGATGGCAACCCAAGGAAAGCAATTTTTCCGTGACTCTTCGCTAAAGCTGAAGGAATCTGGGAAAAGATCATCCTCCGGAATAGAAATTATTTTCCTAAAAAAAAAAAAAAAACAAACCCACTTTTGAGATGTTAATTTTGCAGTGTCAGAATTTCCAGGGAGGACTTTGCCTCTCTCCAAAGGAAAAATTTCCATCATATTTTCCGCATGGAGCCAAAGTCTAAATAAAAGCTACTGACAAAAAAAAAACAAGAGAGAGAGAGGGGGATGCAGTTTTGCTGAAGGATTAGTCTCGTTTTAATTGAATATCCACAGATTTTTATGGAATAATACAAAGCAAAAAAAAAAAAAAAACAAACCTGAATACATATTGAACAGAGATCTATGTCTGCTACCACCAACCTCCTAATTACAAACACTGTAGAAAAATGACATTTCACACGGTTTTTTGTTGTTTTTTTTTGTTTGTTTGTTTGTTTTCTTTTTACAGGTTGGTTTTGGGTTGAAAGGGCCCACTGGAAAGGAAAAAAAACCAAAAAAAAACCCCAAAAAAACCCCTTGAAATTGTGATTTCTTGTCACGGTGAGTTGGAAAATTCACTTTACCGGGAACATGCTGAATTTCTGCCTGCCAGGAAATAAGGAAATACAAAAGACAAAACATGTGCTTTTGTGTTTAGGGCCGTTTTTCTGTCCCTTTTTCACCCCGCTGGCAGGTTATTGCCACCAGCCTTCCCTTCACTCCCACGGGGTTTGAATCCCTGGAGCTTCCAAAAAAAAAAAAAAAAAAGAGGATTTGTTGCCTTTCCAACCTTTCCCACGAGGGTCTCTCCTTCCAGGGGTTTGCAAATCGTCTTTTTTGGGGAAAACAAAAATTCAGGTGGAAAAACTGCCGGTGAGGGGGAAGCTCTAAACACCCACTCACATTTCCGCGGCACCGTACAGGAAAACTTGGATTAGATCCAACTGGAATATACATCCCAGTTTTAATTCCTGGACCTTCCTCGCGATCCAGGACGAAACTTGTCGGACAGTCCCAAACCTGGATGGTTCTCCAGGAAAAAAAAAAACGCCCAAAAAAGTGGAGTAGTTCGAGCTGTCTGGATCTGGGAAGGGCCCTGGGACAAATCCTGTGGCAACCTCGAGGAGATGGGAAGGTAATTCCCAGCCTGGAATCAACTGTACGAGGGAGAGGTTTGATTTTTTTCCGGGCCGTGAGAGGTGGAAGTTCAGCCGTTAAATTACACCACGACTTTTGTGAGTACAAAACAACTTCTCCTGCAGCTAAAAAGTGACTTTCCGTGGATTCGCCATGAAAAAAAACACCCAAACGAAACACCTCAGGAAGGTGGAATCCAAGAGCAGAAACTGTTTCATGCGATATTAAGTCCAAATATTGATCCTCCAGAGGGGGTTTTATGAGGCAGAAACGAGGCCTCTGGAGCACAGGGGGGACATTGGCCAGTCCAGCACTATTCCTAAAGGGATGCAAGTTTATTTAATTTTAATCTTTAAACATATTTTTTTAGATACATATACTGCTCAAAGTTGTGATGGAAATGCATTTTTACCAGCAAAAATTCAGGTTTATCCACACCCAGCTGAGTTTTGTCATTCCCATGAAAGGGACGACGACAACTTTGTGAGTGTCTGTCCAAGAATTTGTAGCTTTTTTTTTTTTTTTAGGCAAGCAACACCTAAAATCAGTGTCTGAAAGAAGTGAATTATTTTTTAAATTTGTTTTTTTACATTTAGCTCTCATTTATCCTTCACGGCCTGCAGGTTCTTCTTGAAGTCCAAAAGACACATAGACATCACCCATCCATCCATCCATCCAGGAACATAAAACTTTACACACTCATAAAATCCGGTTAAAAATGAAAATACAAGTGCGTGCCGCTCCCTCAGAAAGTGCACTTCTGGGAAAAAAAAAAAGAAAAAATTGGCTCGAAGAACTTCTAAATTGACTTTTGTGTATTGAAACAACCGACTGAGGTGGGGTCTTGGAGTGGAACTTGGTGATCTGTCCTTTGTCAGGGCTGAAATTCCCTTTTCCCGAAGGAACTACTTGGAAAAAATAGGAAGTTTCGTCTTCACATTCCGCTAATTTCGGGGTTTTTTTCTGACAATGGAGGCAGAGTGTCTTTGGAAAGGGAGAAAACAACCCAAAAAGCACATTCCTTGGGCCCAAGATTGAAGGGAATCGAGGTTCTTGATCTTCCACATCCCTCTTTTCCAGAACAGAAACATTTTCCATGAGGTTGTGAACCTTTATCACCGATTTGATGCGTGCAAAAGCTTTCTAGAGTGGGGCTTTTACACCATTATTAAATGTTTTAATCGTTTTATTCCGTGTATAACTGCAAACTTGCCTTGCAGCGCCCAGCTGCGTCGTGTCCTCTGTGGCAAGCTGATGGGGTTTGGTTTTTTTTGACTAAATACATAAAAAAACAGCCTCAAAAGAAAAGAGGAACATCTAAATTTAAGTGCTATCAGTTGGGAGACAGGGAATTCCGGGAGCACAGGGAGGTTTGTGATCATTCCTAGTTGGGGAGCTAAAATGAATCGAATCAGGAAAAGCCCTTCCTTTGATTTTATGGGTGGCTCAGCCCCTCTGAAGGACGGTGTGGGAAGGGATCCCCAGCTCTGCAGATGGGAATTCCCTTTGGGAATTCCTGGCTGCTCCTTCTGCCTCCAGACTGGGAGCTCAGCAGGGAGATGGCACTCGGCAGAACCCAAAAAACCTGAAGGGCTGGGTTTTTTGTTTTTTTTTTTTCTTATTTTTGGGGTTTTTTTTTGGGCACAGAATTCACTTTATAGAATCCCAGGATGGGTTTGGGTCTGGGAGGGACCTTAAAGCTCCTCCAGTTCCATGGGCAGAGCCACCTCCCAGGTTGGAGTTGCTCCAACCCGGCCTTGAAATCCTTTGTCATTAATAACAATAATAATAATAATAAATAAATAAATAAATTTATAATGACATTTCTAGAAAGCTGCGGAGCTCGATGCTTGTTTGGTGCTTGTTATTAACATGCCAGTGAGATGGAATGGGGAGCTTTTATTCCATCTTCCCCCATCCTGGGTGGATGCTGTGGGTGCTCTGCTTTTCATGCAAAGGTCTGGGCAGCAAACACATCCGTGACTGAAGGGCATGAGAATGGGTCTCAGAGGAGAACTAACCTGAAGAGGTAAATATTTGGCGCTTCTCTGTAGCATTCAGGGAAAAAAAGATCTCACCCACAGAGGTTTTACTCACTAAAAGGAAAAAAAAAAGAGAAAAGAGCAGCTTTGTGTCTCCAGAGGGAGCCGTCCCTGCCTTGAGGGAAATCTTGCTTGGCCAGAATTCTCCTTGAAATATTCTCTAAGCGGTGAAACACATGGATAATTCTCCATCTGCAGGTGCCTGGGAGGGGTTTTAGCTGATCCCAGAATCCTAGAGTGGGTTGGGTTGGAAGGAACCTCAAACTCATCCAAGTGTCACCCCCTGCCACGGGCAGGGGACACCTTCCACTATCCCAGGCTGCTCCCACCTGGCTTTGGACACTTCCAGGGATGGATGGATGTATCCTGGGTCTGGTGAAGAAACTTCCAAATCATTTTGGCCGGATGGTTGTTCCTTAATTTACTTTTCCCCCTCCTTTGCTCACAGGATCCGAATTTCCGGAGTCAACATCGCACCTTCACCTCTTGGCTACGGAAGCTGAACCCCGGCATTCTCCAGGGGGGAATACTCCAGGCAGGAATGCTGATGGATGAGGGCCCTCAGGAAGGGGAAACTTCCAACATTTTAGCAGCTTGTCTCCGCGGCGGGAGGTATGTGACAGCCAGTGATTGTCCAGTGTCGTGACATCGAGACAAAGGCATGGAAAACATTCCCATCCATAAGGCTCCTCCTTGAACCCAGCCCTTTTGGGGTGCTCAAAGTTCTGTGGAGGCTGCCATTCCAGAGAGAGAGGGGGAAAACTCCTTCAGAGCTCCCAGAGTGCCTTACACACCGGAATGGAATAAATCAGGATAAAACCAACCCAACAACGTGGCATTTCCAGAACTGAGGAGCTGGCAACGACTTCCCCGAGACGCAACCCAGGCTGGAAGCGGTGCCGAGGCCGGTGGGCACTTGGTATTTTCAGGAAGGAACACACACTGGCTATAAAAAAGAGGGAAAAGCTCTTTTCCTTGCCTGTATTGGTTACTCCCTGGGCTCTCGGGATGTCGTGGAGGAACCTGGGGGTGCAGCTGAAAGCAAACCGTCTCCGCGCTGGCCAGCAGCGAGTTAAGGTGGGTTTATAATTTAAACAACAAAATAAATCTCTTTCTGGGCTGGGGACTAATGGATTAGGGGATGCTCTTAACTTACTACAAGGTGTGTATTTGCACTGTGTCATAGCTCTCCACAGACCATTCCAGAAACACACCGGAACCTGTCCTGAAAAGTGCTTTTTTTTCTCTTGGCCTGCTTTGTTTTGTGGGTTTTTTTGTTTGTTTGTTTGGTTGTTGTTGTTTTTCTTCTTCTTCTTCTTGTTCTTCCTTTTTTTTTTTTTTTTTTTAAAGGTAAAACGTTTCCAGAAAGGTTAAAGAACTTTGCGTCTTGGAGGCAGAGGAGGCAGGCTCCGGGATCTTACAGGACTTGGAAAAAGATGGTGACAAAGTCTTGTCCCAAAAGGTCATTGCCGTGGGTGGCTGCCAGGCTGTGTCCTTCCACTCCATCCATCCACCTCCTGCTCCCATTCAGGACAGACTGGGAAGGAACAGAGAGACAGGAGTTATTTTTAGGCAGCAATTTGAGGTAAAAATTTTTTATTATTCCCACTCTGTTCAAAAAATTGGGGTAAATTTGGGTGTAATCATTTATTGGGGACAGACATGATGTAACTCGTGGCTTTAAAGGGCAGAGGGGTCTGTTGGGTGCCCGGGAATGGCACCAGGGAGATGGATCCTGGGTCTAACCCAGGCTGGGCTTTCTTATTCATGGATTATAAATGCCATGAGATCTGTCACGGGGACAAACAAAGGGTGAGGTCCAGCTCAAACCTGGTTTCTTGATCCTCTCCTGGAGGCACAGGCCTGCTGGGAAGAGAACCAGCACAACAGTGAGTGAATCTCCCCCACAAACCACTGCCCCTCTCTTTGCCCTGAGCTCCTCTTATTTCTTGGAACCATCCAGGCAACTGTGATCAAAACTCCTGATCAAATATTCCCTGTTCCCCCCTCAGGAGAGCCAGACAGAATAAAAAGAGAGGCTGCAACGCTCTGAAGCAGAGCCAAAACCAGGCCAAATTCTCCTGGTGTAGGGTTTTGGCGCTGCCTTCCAAACCCCTCTAGAATTTCCTTCCCCATCTAAAGTTACAGCCTCGGCTCTGGTCCCTGTGCCCACAGGGAAACGTGTCCAGCAGCAGCAGCAGCAGCAGCAGCATCTGACCCTCTGCATTGCAGCACCCTGCAAATGCTCGCCCTGAATGTCAGGAGAGCATTCCCAGGGCCTCTGGCTCAGCTCTGGGATCACTCCCTGCACGGAGCAGGGTCAGGAATCTGCTCACGGAGGTGAAGGTTGGGAACGCCACAGCACACGGAGCTGGCTGGGAGAGGAGAGGTTTTATCAGCCCCTGAACACTTTGGGAGTGTCCTGTTGGATCCAGCCTGTCTCCTGGGGGTGTTCCCAATCCCCGGGGCTGTGTCCCACCCCCAAACAGCGTTTGAGCTGAGCTGTGAGTGAGGGATGAATCAAACGGAGTCGTTACCTTTCCCTCTCAGCCACGTCTTGTTTCTCTTCTGCCCTGTAAACACAAATCACATTTGGGATCATCACCCAGAGGTGAGCAGTGGGAGGGAAGGGAGAATCCAGGGCCCTTCCAGGGGAGATGGATGGACTCTGGAGAGGTCAGCTGTGGCTTCCAGCCCCTGGGACCCCCAGCCCTGGTGGCCCTCATGCTCCTGGAGGGAGGCAGCTCCGGGAGCTGGGCTGGACAACTCACTTAATCCTCCCAAACTGGCATCTCCCGCTCGGGCACCAGCACCAGGAGGTGTTGTAGCACCCCTGCTGACCCAGTGGGTCCCTCCTCTCTCCTTCCCTGCCTCTTGCTTTTCCTGGAGTCATTCCCTGGCCACAGCCAGCCCTTCCAACAGCACTTCTGACCCAGGGCACTGGGCACGGAGCAGGTTTAGAGAATGAAACCAAACGAACTGCACACTGAAGTCCCTCTTTGTGCCACTCCAGCAGGGTGAAGTGGCTTTTAAAGCAAGCACAAGAGCTCACTTTAGGGTCAGTTTGCTGCTCAAATAGGGATAATGTGGCTGTTTTATACAGAGTGGTGTCTGAGTTGGACACAGACAGTTGTGTGATGAGGATGTGTGGGGTTCAGAGGTTCTGTGGATAAATAGCCTTTTAATCTGTGGATAAATAATGACCTTTTAATCAAGCTTCTCCCTCCTGCAGCTTTTATTACCTGGAGAAAATCAGTGCAGGATCTCAGGGTGAGAGGAACATGGAATTTACCAGTTGTAACACAAATAATGATGGGAGAAAGCAGCAACATCCCAAAAATATAAACCCACTCTCCACCCTACCCCCCCGCCAAAAAAATTAATTTTACCTTTCTTTTCTGGCCTTGATCCTCTCTTCTTCATATCTGCAAGAAAGAGGAAATGTTCTTTAAATGGAGGTTGTTCACTCTTAGTGAAATTCAGTGTTTTCTCTGAAGGTGACAGAGGCACAGTGAGAGGCTCCTCCTTGGCCCTGACACGAGTAAGACAAGGTTTGCCCCAGGCTCTGCGTTGCCAATCCGTGGATTTGGACTCAACATAAGGTAGGATGTCTGTCCTGCACCTCCCCAGAGCTGCCCCAGGGCCCCTCTGGCACTCACTGTAAGACGCAGTCCGGAATCTGCACGTGCTCCATGGGGATGAGCTGCTCCAGCTCCTCCAGGGTGTGCACGTACTGGATCTTATTGATAAACTTCACACTGGCAGGGAGAGAGAGACAGTGCACCAGGAGGCCTTGGATTGATGTTCCCTCCACAGGAAGGCAGAGTTTTCCTGGTGGAAACTCTGCATCTCTGTGCCCACCTCCCCATGGCCCTGCCAAGGACTGAAAATTGGGGTGAGACACCACGTTACTGCTCCTCCCAGTATCTGTAGGAGGCAAAAACAACCACCATTCCCACCCTTCCCAGTAAATCATCACGCCCTACCCACTGGGCCAAACTCTGCTCTGCATCCAGACCACCCCACTGTCTCCTAAAACCACCTCTGGGGTCCTCCCTGGAAGTACCGGACAGAAGAAGGACAAGGGACGAACAGCCTCACCTTGGTTGCTCCTGGCCTAAAGATGAGCTTAAAATCTGATTTGTGAGATTAAACCCAGGGGAACATCACGAAGCTGTGTCAGGGGGGATTTAGGTTGGATCTCAGGGAAAGGTTCTTCCTTCCCAGAGGGTGGTGGGGCACTGACCAGGCTCCCCAGGGCAGTGGGCACAGCCCCAAGGCTGCCAGAGCTCCAGGGGGGTTTTGATGACCCTCTGAGGGACAGGGTGGGATTGTTGGGGTGTCCTGATGATCCCTTGGCGTCCCTTCCCACTCAGGATATTCCAGGATTCCACAGAAATCCTGCTGCATTGTTGCTGTTGGTGTTTCTGTGTTTGTAGGTGACAAATCAAGCCCCAACTCCTTAAATAAAGAGGGGCAGGGAGTGGAGAAGAACAAAGGAAAACCCGGGGGAACATGTCCAGAACTCTTGGACAACGCTCTGAGGGACAGGAGGGGATTGTTGGGGTGTCCTGGGCAGGACCTGGGGTTGGGCTGATCATCATTATGGGAGCCTCTCAACCCAGGATATCCCAGGATTCCGTGATTCCAAACTTCCACTCCAAACCCACCCGAGTCTGGGAACGTTCTGCTCACCTGATGAAGGGTCTGGATATGGCCAGCACCGTCCGGATGAACCACGACGGGTGCACGATGATCAGGGCTTTGAGGTTTTTACGGAGCCTGGGGAAGAGTCAAGGCACAGAAGTCAAATCCAGGGGACATTTCCCAAACTCACCACGCCCTTTAGGAAGCCCAGCCCAGCCCAGAGGCTGCAGGACACTGCTGTGCTCTGGGGCTGTGCTAACCTGAGCTCTGCCAAGGTGCTTGTGAGGAAGGAGGGGGCAAAAGCCATGAGGAGAGTCTGGAGGAACTCAGAAATCAGGGATAGAGGAAGGAATTACAGACTCTGGGGAGTGGGAAAGGAGGAGGATTAGCTGGGAGTGCTGTGAGGAAGCAGAGGAAGAGATGTGAGGGTGGGGAGGCCCTGGCACAGGTTGCCCAGAGCAGCTGTGGCTGCCCCATCCCTGGAAGTGTCCGAGGCCAGGTTGGAGCAACCTGGGACAGTGGAAATGTCCCTGCCCATGGCAGGGGGTGGCACTGGATGAGCTTTAAGGTCCTTCCAACCCAAACCATTCTGGGATTCCGTGTGGGGAGAGGCCTGGGAAGAAGGAAGAGGCCACAGCACCAAGGGTTCTGACCTTCTGTCGATCATCTGGTAGCATTTCTTCAGCCAGCCGAGGCCTGGCATCCTCCGCCGGGGCGTCGCTCCGTTCAGGTACACGATCATGTAGTCCTCGGCCACCAGCAGCTCCAGGCTGCTGATCACGTATCTGGTGGGTCAGCAAAAGGGACAAGAGACTGGAAAAACACCCTGGAGTACCTCAAGTACCTGTGTTTCAACCCTAAAATGCCTCCAAGGCTCTTTCTTTGCAGGCCTCGGAATAGGTTTAGGTTCTCCTGGCACCTCTGCGGGATGCCCCAGGGATGTGTTAATGCAGTTCAGGCACCGATGGACACCCCAGCTCTGTTCTCTCCCAGCTGCTGAGCATCCCACAGATGCTCCAGCCTGGATGTGAGTCCATCCCCGGCATCATTAACCCGGAACATTTGAATGCTTTGACTCACTGGACTTGGAGCCGGGGCCAGCGCCGCTCACCCCAGTCTGCAGCTGCACACTGGGGATGTTTGGCCCGGATTCAAACTATTCCCAGCTGATATTCCTGATGCAATGAATACAGGGAAACCCTGGAGATGCTTCCCTCACCCTCCTCTCCCTCCCAGCCACTTACAGGAAGAGGTTTTCCATGATGTAATGATAATCAGCCAGGTTGCTGTCGGGGAGGTAACAGGCAGCAAAGACAATGATGGCATTGAGACCTTCTCCGTAGTATCCTGGGAAAGAAAAACACAGGATGTTTTCCAGGGAAAGACGTCAGAGCTGAGGGAAAAGCAGCAGCAAAGTTGTGCTGTCAGATTTGGGCCTGGGGAGGTTTTTGTGTCTCTGTCCAGCTCCAGACGAGCTTTTTCCCTCTTTGGACTTCCTTCACTAGGAGGTTTCCTCCTGGTTTGGGCTGTAACGTGTGTTTGAAGTTCAGGGAAGGAATTTGGGGCTGTCAGAGCTGAGAGCTGGTGTTGTTCCTTGGCTTTGCTTGGATTTTGGAAAGACCACTGACCGTGGATGTGTCAACCTTTGCTGTCCCTCTGGAGCAGCTCAGGCACTGAAGCTGGAGGAGTTCAACCCCCCCAGGCCCTTCAGCAGTGCCCACAGCAGGCCTGAGGGTTGAGAACAGTCCCCTCTGCCTGTTAATTCAAACTTCACTTCAATGACTACACTTCCAGACCCTTTTTAGTGCAGTTTTTAGCACGGTCTGGGCGCTTTTCGCTCCTTGCCGTGTAACTTTACAAAACAAACAGCGCCTTTTCCTACAAACAGGAGCAAAACCGTCGTGGAATCCTTGACAGAGACCACCCCCCATGAGGCAGGACCTCGCCCACCTCCGTGTGTCACCACTCTCATGTAGGGTTTGATCATCTGGAGGTCAATCCTGTGCTCCTGCTCCCCGATGATGACGGTCCTCCAGAGCCGGCCGTTGGTGGCACTGCCATCCTCTGTGCCCCCGTCCCCAAACAGGTCTGCACTGTCCCCAGGCATGTTCTTGGCCGTGGCTACGGGGGTGTCATCTGGAAAAGGGACAGATCTGCCTTTAATATAGTGCAGGAAGAGGTTCTGGAGACAAGAACCCCCCGGGGATGGTGCTTGGGTTGTGTTCCGCCTGCAGCTTTGATCTGTGTAAGTTTATGGTGCTCAGTAATCCTGCTTTATTGCCAAAATATTATACAAATAAGCTTAAAATCTCCCTTTGCTTATAAGTGCTCAGCTGCTGCTGGTGAATTGTGTCAGAAGTCATTAAAATGAGGCTAAAAAACCACCCCAACCCCTGCAAAACTCCCACAGAACCAGCCCTTTTACCTTCCCATTCCAGTTCGTTCCCATTCCCCAGGAATTCGAGGGAATCTGTCTCATCAGGCGTTTCAATATCATCCACATTAATATCCAGGTCATCTGGAGTGTCCAGGAAGTCATCAGAGAGGATGGAGCCTTCACTCTGGTCCAGGGAAATGTTGATTTCTGGGGCAACGAGGGTCTTCCTCTTCCGATGTGCCCCGTTAAAGTTTAAAGTGTTGGGGGGAGCTGGAGTTAAAAGGAGAACAACTGACAGGTTGTCCTGGTCCTGTTTCCTCCTGGATATCCCAGGTTATGGGCTGGGTGGTGGAGCAGGGACTGGGAGCCTGTGGGAGTGGCTGGATAGAAGTGCCCACACTTGTGAGATCCCTATTTCCTCCCCCAGAAGCTGGGGGAAGATGAGGAAATTCAGATTCCAATCTCTGCTGGTTTCTTCCCCTCCACACCCTCCCTCCCCAGGAATTTTTGTGGCTAATCCAAGGGAAGTGGCTTTCTCCCTCACTGGAAGCTGCCATTCCTTCTTTTGGGTTCTGGAGAAGGCAGGGTGGCACTTACAGGATGTGTTCTCGTCCTCCGTAGGGCTTCCCAGTGACTCCATCCCTGTCTCTTCTGGGAGAGGTCTGCAGGACATGGAGGGAAAACACAGGAGAGAGCAGGTGATGTTTAGGAAAAAGTCCCTCCATGGCAGACAGAGGAGAGAGTGGGGACACCAGGAAAAAGCACACGACCCCACGTGTGCTCTGCCCTTTCCCTTTTCCCAGTAAACTCAACCTGAGGGATTCCCTTGGGAATTCGCCCAGCAGCTGAGCCTTCCTCCTGGAGCGCTGTGCAATCCCTAGTAACCTCCAAGCTATCCCTGCATGTACACCCTTGTCCAGCCAAGAGGCTGGAAAATCCAGCCAGGGACACGGGAGCAAATCCAGACCCCAGCAGAGCCTCATTCTCCGTATTATCCCCATTTTTTTCTTTGTGGGAATTCTGAGGATCCCAGCCCGGCAAAACCTTCCACAACCACCTCTGTTGGGAGGCAGCTGCTCCCTGGAGGTGGCTTTGCTGGGGGACAAAAACTGATGTTCAAGGCAGGGACCAAACCCTGGGCGTGACCCCCAATTGTCGCCCTCACCTCAGCCCCCATTTGGTGCCTCCCAGCCCCTGGCTGAGGTTTGGAAGCAGGTTCATTCCACGCCAAGACCCAGACACCAGCATTCCAACCCTTATTTTGGAGCCAGAGCCTGACCCACCGCTCCCTTCCCAGGCAGAGGTTGGAATGTGCAGCCTCTCAGCTCCTGCACCCTCCTGGCACAAAGCACTGTCCCTCCAGCCGTGGGCCAAAGGAATCCACGGATTTAAAGGTCAATTTTCCTGGACAGATGCTAAAATAAAACCCCAGGACGTGGCTGTGACCCCTTGGAAGCTGCTGGAGTTGCTCCTGACCCATATTGGGGTGAGTGAAGACAAAATTTGGCCCCAGCACTGCGGCGAGGAGCCCTCGCTGGTGGCTGAGCCTCACGCTGCCCACCCTGAGCTGGGCACTTCCCAGATGCTTTTCCCCTGGAAAAATGCTGGGATTCATGTCTGTGCCTGGCATTAGCTGGGTTTGACACTCGCAGACCAAACCCCACCAACCCCCCCGACAAATTCACGTTGTCAAATCTCATTTCTGGAAGCTCCCCCTCCCCAGGGGGAAGATCTTGTGCCTCCAGCTGTAAAATCCTGGTGCTGGGACAGCCCTGGGATGGAACAGGGGGAGAATCCAGGAGTTTTAAGGATGAGGATGGGCCTGTGAGGAAGGTGGTCCTGCAGCTGCTGGTCCAGCGACGCCGAGAGGGAGATGATGGAGACAGGATCCAGCCCAGCTCTGCCCTGCAAAGGCACCAGAGCCACCAGCCAAATTAAACCCTATAAATATGTAGATTAAGGGATAATCCTCTGCTCCCCGGTTATTGTATATTTATGAGGGCTGAGGACCTGACCCCGGGCACGTGCTCCTTGTGCAGCACCCGGAGGCCGATGTTCCTGAGGAGTCAGGGAGACCCCTCGGCCCCCTCCAGCTCCTGCTCCCCCCTTTTCCTTTTGTTCCCACCGAGGCCTGGCTGGTTGTTTATCCTTCGGGAGCCGGCGCCTGGCACAATTTGGTGACACAGCATCCGAATGGGAAGCGGAGGGAAAGGAGGGAGGCAGCTGTTCCCGAGGACGTGCTGCACCCCGCCAGCTGCTCCCTCATCCCGGGATTCACGTCAGGGCAGCGATTCCAAAGCCAGAAGGGAAAGAAAAAGCCCTTCCTTACCTTCCCAAAGGCTGGCTCCGATCGCTACCTCCCGTGCCAATCCTCCTTCCAGCCCCAAATCCCTGCAGGTTTCCGGAGCGCGGCGGTTTTCCTAAGGGTTGGGTGCCACCCTTTTGTTCCCTGCTGCTCCCTGCTTCCCTCTCCCAGCCCCTTCTCCAGGGGCACGAGTGGCCCGGGATCGGCGGGATGCGGGATGCAGTGAGCATGCTCCCGATTCCCAGCCTACGGCATCATCCGGCCGAGACACAACGTCTGGAACGAGCCTTCCCGGAGCAGCAGGAGGGAGGATCCTTGCCCCCTCCCCGCTCCCTCGGGGCCGTGACATCCCACCTGCCGCGCGGGGGCTGCTCCTGCGGCTCAGCTTTTCAGGGAGGGACGGGGATGTCGCCCTCCGTGTTCCTCAGTGAGAGCGGCTGAATCCCGTTTTCCCGGCCCAGATCCTCGCCTAGGATATGGTTTTTCCTTTTTTTTTTTTTTTTTTT
>VZRE01000109.1:13314-29921 GCA_013396775.1 Cephalopterus ornatus | reverse complement strand
AGCCAGGCAAAAATAGCTCTGCAGCAAATCAGCTGCTGGAGAGCTGCTGTCCCACATGCAGCAGCTTCTGCCCTATTATTTCGCCGCTTTCGGGGGGAAAGCGGCTGGAAAATGGTAATTTATTTATTTTTATTCCAACTGGAGCCCAGCTGGCCTTGCCTCCTTTGCCAAGGGGTTGTTCAGGCTCTGTCTCACTTGCATCATTCCCGATTTAATCCCTCGGCAGCAGCCTGGGGAGCGTGTCCCCAGGGCTCCGGCCTTGGCCCTGTCCCTGAGCTGCCGCCCAGATCCCTTTGCCTCTTCCCAGGTTTCCTTCCCGAGGCAGGAGCGATGACACCCGTGTTTGGTGCTGAGGGCTCTGCAGGAGAAATGCCTCTGGAAGTCTTGGCTGGCTGTGGGAAGTTTGTTGCTGGCATGGGAAGTGCGGGACAGAGCCCTGAGGTGATGGTCGGCTTGGTGCCGGGGTGTCCAGGAGCTGCACCAGCTTTATCCCAGATTTCCTAGGAAGATTTGGGGCAATGTTTTCCTTTCTGTGCCTCACTCTCTATACTTCTCTGAGCAACCTGGGCTACTGGAAGTTGTCCCTGGCCCATGGCAGGGGGTGGAATGAGATGAGATTTAAGATCCCTTCCAACCCAAACCATTCCACGGTTCCTATCTAAACCTCCATTTCCTTTCTATACCTCTCTCTCTCCTTTCCACTCCATTAAAACTCTGTCAGCACAGCACTCCAGAGGAGCCCGAGGCTGGCAAAGATCCACCAGCCCAAAGCTCTGCTCTCAGAGGGAAATCAAATCCATCCTGGAAACCCCAGGGCTTGGCTGAGGGGGCCAGCGGAAGGACAGGCCGTGTCCTGTGGGCTGGAAGACAGAGGGGCTTAGAAGAAGGATGCAGCTGGAGCTGGGAAGAACAGAGCCAGGCTCATGCCAGTGCTGGGAAGAACAGAGCCAGGCTCATCCAAGTGCTGGGAAGAACAGGAGCCCCTTTCTTGGTGGGCAGGGGCTGTACGTGCCCACGGCACACACGGCAAAGTGTCTGGGAATACTGGGGCTCTGTGGGGTTGCCAGGGGGTTTGGATGCAGCTGGAGCAGGGTGGGACAGCCCTGGAAGCTCCTTGGGGCTGCAGGAAGGGCTGGGAATGGCTCTGTGTGCCCAGAGGGATTTAGAGCTGGATCCTGGAATAACTGGGGTTGGAAGGGACTTCTGGAGATCACCCAGTCCAAGCGCCCTCCCCAGGCAGGGTCACCAAGGCAGGTGATGTTCCAGGTGGGTTGGGAATGTCTCCAGAGAGGGAGACTCCCCTCCCCCTGCATTTGGGGGACCAGGCTGGGAATGGGGGCGGGTGCTCCCTCAGGGAGTTGGGAGCACACCAAGCTCACAGGGATGTTTCCTGGCTGCACAGGCAGTGCAGTGGCTGTGAGGGTGGAAGGTGCCACTTTGGCACCTCTTGTCACCCACACATCATTTCCCACAAGGTTGGCACCCATTCGGATCTCCTGCATCCCAATGACTCCGCTTCCCATGGCAAATTCCTGGCAAAGCAGCATTGCTCTGTCTGGGGAGACACTGCCTGATTCAGAGGCTGGGAAGGAGTCCATCCATCCATCCCTCCCTCCCTCCCTCCCTCCATCCCTATATGCATCCCTACATCCATGTCAACCTCCCTGTACTCCACTCCCCTCCTTGCCATACTCACAGACGGTTCCCAAAAGCATCCCAAAAGTTTGCCAAGCACTCAGAGCAGCTCCCAGAACTCCATTCCCTGGCCAAATCTCCTTGCTGGAGTTCACACTCCTGCTGCCTCTGGAACCCAGGGAAGGACCCACACTCTCCATGCCCTGAGAGTTTCTCACAGGAAGAAATAAAACTCCGTGTTTTCTGATTTCTTGCAAGGGGAACCAACCTGGGGAAATCCTCGTCCTGCCATTCTTCCTTCACATCCACGTTTTCCATCCGCAGCGTGGCTTCCGTGGTTCCCATCGTGCTCAGGGAAGGGCTGGAGGCAGCGGATCCCTCAGGGAAGGGCTCAGGCTGGAATGGGAAGGCACAGAGGTTGGCATGGAGCATCCTGACCCAGGAGCAGGTACGATGGCACCACACTCCCTGGAGAAGCTGCTTGTTTGGAAAAAAGGAGCAAAACGTGGGATTTTGTGGCTAAATTACACATTTTGGACCAGAAAGGGGAGGGGAGGTTGGCCCTGGGTTGAAGCAATGGGTGTATCTTTGCTCTGTTTGGATCCCAGCTCGTGTCCATGTGGATCAGCACTGCCTGGGCTGATATCCACACCTTTTTTTCCTTGTGGCTTCTCTTTCAATCCCAACCTCAGTATAAACCCCTCTGAGGGTGTTTATATTCCCTGCTGAGGGAAATGAGATGTGGCTGAGAGAGGAGAGCAGCATGAGCTCCTCCCGGGTTGCTCTCAGCCTGCCTTGGAAGCAGATCCCATTTTGCTGGTCTGGATGGAAGTTACTGGCTCTGGCTCTGCAGGGAAATTCCTGACTCCGCTGCCTGCTCCGTGCTCCATCCCTGCGTGTCCCTGCTCCCAAAAGACACATGGAGAAGGAGGAGGAGGCTGCACAGGGATGCTGAGTGTCCTTCCCCACCCCTGAGGGATCCCCACTGCTGCCTTGCTCCCAGGAAAACCAACCCAGACTCCAAAAAACTGGAGCAGCTTGACTGGAGGCAGGGTCGAGGGTGGAGTGTTCTCGGTCTGGGCCTTCTCCTGCACTGGTAGGAACAAGCTGAGATCCAGGAATCCTGGTTTTCCCCCACACTGACACCCCAGGGGCACGAGGGGCCTTTAAACCAAATATGTATTTATTTTTTTTTTGCCTTCACCAGGAGGTTTCTGCTCCCAGACAGCAAAGATCAGGTGTTTGTACCTAACTCCTTGGGCCTGCACCTGCAGCTCCCAAAAAAACCTCTGGCTCAGGACTCGGGACCAGTCCCAGCAGGACCAGCACTGGCTGGGGAGAGCAGACACAGCATTCCCAGCTGGATCCTGCCCCGAGGGAACAAGGTCAGGCCTGATCTCCTACAGAACATCCTCAGGTGGAATCAGCTCCCGGGCTGGGCACGAGCATTATCCCACCCACTGCAGGACATTGGGAATGTTCCTCCTGGCTCGGCCTTTGAATTATTCCAGGCACTGGCTGCATAGGAACAATATTTCTGTTAGGATAAGGGATGCAGGGTGATTCCCGGGGTGGATGGGGCTGCTCTGTCCGTGCCCCAGTGCAGGGACGTCAGCACCCAGCAGAGTTTGCCCATTGTTATGAGGCTCTTCCAGAGAGCCAGAGCTTTTCCTGCTTCCCTTGGAGGCTGCTGATGATCTGGAGGAGAGAAATCTCTGTGAATTTGCTTTAAAGGAACGAGGCCCGAGTAAATCCAGCATCCCTCTGTATTCCAGGCACTGGAATCAGCAAAAAGAGCTGGCTGTCAGCATTGCAGGGCTCTCTCCCTGCCCGGATCTCCCAGAATCCATCCTGGATTCTGCCCCCCAGCCCACACCCGGCTCAGGGGGTGCCCGTGGCACGATCCCACCTCTCCCCATTTTTTATTTCCCTTGAAACGCGGACCAAATGGACACTTGGGAGCTTAGAGAGAGAAATTCCCACCTTCCCCCTCCCTCCCCGTCAGCTGCCTTCTGCCAACCTCGGAGGCATCATGGAGGGAGGAAGAAAAGGAAAGACGGCGAAGCAAATCCCGGGGCGGGCGGGAGGATTTTCCCGGTGTCCCACCTCTCCCGGAGGGTGCCCTACTCACCGCTGCCGGTGCTTAGCGAGGAACAAAGCTGATCCTGCCCGTATCCCGCCTCGGCATTCCTCCCGATGGAGACCGCTCAGGAGGTCCAGCCCCTGGATCCGGAGACAGATGGAATGTGGGGATGCATCTAGGTCGGCTTTTCGCACAGCATCCGCTGCTTTGGGATTCGGTTGGGAAAAAAGGGATGGATTGAGGGCAGTTATTTGTATTCTTCCATGGCTGCTGCTTCCTCTGCCGCCTCCCTCCCTCCCTTCCCCTCCCCTCCAAGGTATTTTATTCCGATTTTCCGCCCGCAGCTGGCTAAGCCTCGGCTGCCCTAAGGCAGCTAATTCCCTGCTTTTGTGTGTGTGTGAGGATGGCGCTGGGGACGGGGAGGGGGGTCTGGAGGAGGGGGGTGGGGACACGAGCCGAAAGGACCCCCCTGCCAGTGCCAGCGCTCCTCCAATGGGCTGCGAGGCACCAAAAATCTCCCCGCAATCTTCCTCCGGATGGATGCGGATGGGGCTGCCAGGGGCTGAGCACACCCTCTCCCTGCAGCTTTCAGTGGGAGACAGGGATGCCCGTCATCCTGGGGCTGGAGGAGGGGTGGGAGGGATTTTGATGCGGTGCATCATTCCCCGAGGAAGTCAAAGGTGCTGTGGGATGCAGGATTTAATGGTCCAGCCTGCAGGGCTGATTTGTCCCCAAACCTCGGGCAGACAGACGTGACACGAGGTCCTGCTCACGCCGGGAGAGGGAACCCCTGCTCCCTGCTCCCAGGATGTCCATAACTGCATCCAGACCCTTTTCAGTGAAAGGTGACCGTGATTTTCCCCTGCTCCATGCCCGACAGGAAGGGGGAGCCAGGTGGGAGTTGGGAAAAAGGCATAGGACAAGAGGGAATGGCCTCAGGTTGCACCAGGAGAGGTTCAGGTTGGATGTCAGGGAAGATTTTTTTCACTGCAAGGATCATCTTCAATAATGCACACAAGGAGAACATCCCATGGAGACCAACTGGAAGAGCTGGGAGGGTTCATCTGGAGGAGAGAAGGCTCCAGGGAGGCCTGAGAGCCCCTTCCAGGGCCTAAAGGGGCTCCAAGAAAGCTGGAGAGGGATTTGGGACAAGGGATGGAGGGACAGGACACAGGGAATGGCTTCCCACTGCTGGAGGGCAGGGATAGATGGGATATTGGGAATGAATTCTTGGCTGGGAGGGTGAGGAGGCTCTGGCACAGGTTGCCCATCCCTGGCCCATCCCTGGAAGTGTCCAAGGCCAGGCTGGAGCAACCTTGGGACAGTGGGAGGTGTCCCAACTCATGGCAGGGGGTGGAATTGGATGGGCTTTAAGGTCCCTTCCAACCCAAACCATCCTGGGATTCTCTGTTAAAAGCTGACATAAGATCCATGGGGACAGGAAATACCAGGAAGTCTGCAGCGCTCGATGGCTCCAAAGTTAATTGTAAAAGTCTTCAGGGTCATCTCTGGTGAATATTTGCCTTCTACCTTCATTTTTTCCATGAAAAATGTTCTTTTCCCGTTTTCCAGAGCAGCCCAAGGCTGACAGCTCATGGCAGCGCACATATGGAATGTGAATGCCATCTACTGGCTGCTGTCCCGGGCCTCGGAGCAGGTGTTCCCTGTCCAAACTCCATCCATCTGATCCCGGAGGAATTTCATTGAGCACACAGTGAGTTAGCCCAGCTCTGCTTGCCAGGGAAAACGGCTTTGTTGGGACTCTGTTTTCCTTCGGGATGCCGGGATGTACACAGCGAGCCTCCAGCTGACTTCCCAGCGCTGCAATTCCTCTGGGAATTCTGCTCTGAGCCCAACCCCTGCAGAGTCCTGCCCGTCTGGAGGTGGCAAGATCCAGGCTGGTGCAGAATCAGGTCCTTCCTGGTGCTGGGTGTTTTCCCAAGCAGCTGTTCCCACTCTCTCTCCCATCCCCACGTGCTCTTTCACCTGGAATAACATGTTTCCTGTTACCTCACGGTGTGTTTTTCCCACCCTATCAGCCAAAACCTCCCGCGAGGGGGAGGACGTGACCCTTTTGGAAAGTCACTGCCTGTCATGTGAGCATCCTGCTTTTATTTCCCTGGATTTGGCGCTCGTTTTTAGCCACCGGGACATCCTCGCTGCAGGTCGCAGCGAGCCGGATCCCCGCCCGAAATTCCTTTCCTACCTGTATAAAGCCGGGATAGGGATCACTGGCTTGTCCAGCGGTGCCGATGGATTTGTCATCACAGCAAATCCAGCTGTTCCTCGCGGCAGCTCCGGGCGGGAGCGCCGATGGATGGATCCATCGCGGGCCGCGGGCGATGCGCGGCGCGGGCTCCAGAGGGCCCCGCGCACCAGGAGATGGATGGAGGGAGATTCCCAGCGGATTTCTCCGCGGGGAAACCAGAAAGGGTAAGTTCAAACCCTCCCCCGGCCTTAAAGACGGGCTGAGATGTTTTTTTTTTTTTCCCCGAAAGCCGGTGTTACAGGATCACGGAATGGTTTGGGATGGGAGGGATGTTAAAGCCCATCCAGTGCCACTCCCTGCCGTGGGCAGGGACACCTTCCACTATCCCAGGGTGCTCCAACCCAGCCTTGGACACTTCCAGGGATGGGGCAACCACAGCTTCTCTGGGAAATCCATCCCAGTCCCTCCCCACCCTCCCAGGGAGGGATTCCTTCCCAGTATGCCATCTCTCCCTGCCCTCACTTTGAAGCCATTCCCTGTGTCCTGTCCCTCCATCCCTTGTCCCCAGTCCCTCTCCAGCTCTCCTGGAGCCCCTTTAGGCCCTGGAAGGGGCTCTCAGGTCTCCCTGGATCCTTCCCTTCTCCAGGTGAACCCCCCCAGCTCTCCCAGCCTGGCTCCAGAGCAGCGGGGCTCCAGCCCTTGGAGCATCTCCGTGGCCTCCTCTGGACTTATTCCAGCAGCTCCATGTCCTTATTTTGGGATCCAAGATCTGCAGACAGCTCTGCAGGTGTGGTCTCAGCTGAGCTGAGCCCCCCTCACCTGCTGTGGGACGAGCCCAGGACACGGATGGATTTCTGGGATGTGAGCACTTGGCCTGGTTGACCCTCCTGATATTCCCATGGGCCTCCTCCAGCTTGTCCAGGTCAGGAGGGATTGATNTGTCCAGGTCAGGGATTGATCATCTCCAAGGATGGAGACTCCACAACCACCCTGCACAATCTGCCCCAGCATTTGGCCACCCTTAATTTAAAAAAAAAAAAAAAAATAAAAATAATTAAATATAACATTTCCCCTCTGTTTAAAGGGAATTTCTCCATCTCAGCTCATGCCCTTCCCTCTTATCCACTTCCTGGGCACCGCTGGGAAAAGTCTGGCTCTGATCACTGGAAGCTGAAATGAAGATGAAACATTCGTTTGTAGGGAAAATAAAAGTTATTTTGGTGCCTTTGAAATGATTTACAACTTGAACCAAAAAAAAAAAAAGCCCCAAAAACAAAAACAGGAAAAAAAAGAAGTATTTTGGGGCTGAAAAGCTGCAGGCTTTGTTTGGAGATATGCTTGAAATTAAATTTTATTACGCTGCGGTGTTCCCCAGTCGAAATCTGCCTGTCTTTAATTAGAAAAGGCAGGGGACCACAAGTGCCTCCAAAGATGAATTTGCAAACAGAGACACGTTTTATTTTGGGGAGAACAAGATGTTTTCATTGTCTCCACTTCAAGGAAAAAAAAAAAAAACAACAAAAAACCGTTTTGCTGAGACAAATGGGAAGGTTTCAGTCTGGGTTGACCTGAAGAGGAAAAAAAAAATCCTTCCTCTTCCTGATTTTTTAATTTGATTTCTAAAGCTGTTTGCACAGTCCAGGAAGGAAGGACTCAAGGAATTCACCTCGGGGAACCCCTGGAAGTGTCCAAGGCCAGGTTGGATGAGGCTTGGAGCAACCTGGGCTAGTGGGAGGTGCCCCTGCCCGTGGCAGGGGGTGGCACTGAATGGGTTTTAAGGTCCCTTCCAACCCAACCCATCCGGGGATGTGGTAAGTCTTGGAAAGGTGGGATTGGGTTGGACTCATTCCTGTTGCAGAACAATAGCCGTGGGTCCGGATTTCCCTGTGCTCGGGCTCAGGGAGGGCTGGGATGTGGCTTGGGCAGCTCAGGCTCAACAAGGGCATGGCCACGGTCGCTGACCCAGTGCCTGGGCAATCCGTGATGTCCCTGGGGACAGAGACACTCCTCAGTCCTGTAGAAACACTGGGAATGTTGGACTGGGCTCTGTGAGACAAGTTTGTGCTGGGGATGGATCCAGGGACGTGGAGACCTTGGCTGAGAGTTTGGGATTAACTCCCTGACAGGCCAAGGGCTCGTGGATCCCTCCCAGCAGCTCACAGAAGCATGGAACATCCTGAGCGGGAAGGGACGCCCAAGGATCATCCAGTCCAACTCCTGGCCCTGCCCAGGACACCCCAACAATTCCCCCCTGTCCCTCAGAGCGTTGTCCAAGAGTTCTGGACGTGTTCCCCAGGGTTTTCCTTTGTTCTCCTCCACCCCCTGCCCCTCTTTATTTAAGGAGGTGGGGCTTGATTTGTCACCTACAAACACAGAAACACCAACAGCAACAATGCAGCAGGATTTCTGTGGAATCCTGGAATATCCTGAGTGGGAAGGGACCCCCAGGGATCATCAGGACACCCCAACAATCCCACCCTGTCCCTTAGAGGATCATCCAAACCCCCCTGGAGCTCTGGCAGCCTTGGGGCCGTGCCCACTGCCCTGGGGAGCCTGGTCAGTGCCCCACCACCCTCTGGGGGAAGAACCTTTCCTGTGAGATCCCACCCAAACCTCCTCTGGCACAGCTCCAGCCCTTCCCTGACTCCAAAGGGCTCAATCTCCCCTTCCCAGGCTCTGCTCCAGGATAAAGCCCCGTGTCCAGCAGTGCCCCGTGGCAGCTGTGTGCTCCTGGAGCTGTGTGGAGAAGAGCCATGGCCACCTCCTGCAGGAACCACCCTCCAACCTCCTGGAGGAACCATTCCCCAGCCCCCTGTACAAGGGCAAGGAGTTTTGGGATTGAAAATTGCCGAGAGAGAGAGAGAGAGAGAAAGAGAGAGAGAGAAAGAGAGAGAAAGCAGTGGGTGGGGATTACTTCACTCCCCCGCTTCAGATTCGAAGCCTTAGATCAAGCCTTGGAAAAGCATCTGGGACTGATTATGGCCCTGACCTGGGGCCGGTGTTTATGCCAAGAGAAAGGACTCGTGATAAGAGGGCACCAGGGCCTGACCTGCTCCGGGGCTTGTTTACATCTCCTCAAGAGCAAAACTTCCCCCTACAGCCTCCCCCCCTGGTGAGGGGCAGCAAATCCTCCCTCCCTGATCGCCCCTTTGACTTCCCTGGGCACGAAAAACAGGCGGAGAGAGGTAAACAGAGCTGTGCCAGGAGCTTTTTTTTGGGTGTTTGTGCTGACCCCGGGGGCTCGGGGAGGTTGCCATGGTGAAAAGCATCCTGGTGCTCGGCTGCATCCACAGCTGCCCGGCTGGGACTGTCTTTGCAGGAAGGCAGAGTTTGGGAAGTTCCTGGCTTGTGTTTTTTAGTTTTCCCTGGGATGTGTTCAGCTCCTGGGGTCTCTGTTCCATTCCCAGCTCCTGGCTGGAGAGCTGATGGGGGGATGGAGGATGTGATCCCACCTGATCCACCGCTGACCCCTGTCCCCAAGTGCCACATCCACACATTTATGGAACACTTCCAGGGCTGTCACTTCCCCGCTGCCCTGGGCAGCCTGTGCCAGGCCTGGCAGAGTGAAGAAATCCTCCTGATACCCAAAACCAACCGAGAAATTCTCCCTTACAACCAATCTACTTGAATAATCCCAACTTCCCACTTGAAACCAGCCGGTGCAAAGCAGATGCTTTCCCCTCAGGAGATGCTTCAACTCCTGGATTAAGGCAGAGCCCGGACAGAAGGTGGGTTTGCTCTGGTGTTTTATTATCTAGTCATAAACATTTACTCCCGCTGCTATTCCCAAGGCAGAGCCTCAGCTCAGTGGTGACAGCAGAGTGATAAATCCTGCTTCCAGTTCATGCCCCGCTCTGTGAAGGACATTCCTGGCTTTGGGATTCCCGGGCTGCTGACAGGTCCAGGCTGAACCCCCCCGTGACCTTGACACTGATGTGTGAAGGGTTAATGAGGGCTCTGCTCTGCCTCCCTTGCTCCCATCTGCTGATTAATTCCAGCCAGGTGTCCGCGGCCCAGGTCTTAAAACAACAACCGCTGGAAGTGTCTGGGAACACTTAGTCAGCCTTCACTCTGCAATTCCAAGTATGGATAAATATTTGCACCTCCGTGGCTCGAAGACACCTTGGAGATATGGAGGCAATTACTGGAGGAGTTCTTTACAAGGGGAAAAAACATGGATTTCCTGGGGAGCAGAGGAGGTTCGGCAGCGGGGAGGACTCGTGGGCTCCTCTTGCAGCTCTTCCTGGGTGGTCCTGGGGGAGGTCCCGGGGTTTTTGGGGGCTGCAGAGGGGGTGTCGTCCCCCAGCACCTCGCAGGGAACCCAAACGTGCTCCCACTGGTGTTTGGCTCCAGGGTTTGTGGGGTTGATTTCCACGGAGAAATGAGGAGGAGAAATGCAGAATACAGAGACTCCGGATCCAAAGCCCCTTTTTTTTTGGAGGGGGGGGGATACCCTGAGGAAAGCCCCGGTGTGGCCCAGCAATCCCAAAAAATCTGTTTCATTCTGCCAGCTCCTATTTGTAATTCAACTGTTGTCACGTTTTCTCTTTCCCTAAAATAAACCAAAGGTTGCCAGCTCTGACTTTCACCCCCTGCGGATGAATTTCTGACTTCCAACAGCAAGGATGACAGAAAAAAACCAGTGTCTGCCCAGGGCAATCCAACTTTTCCATGCCTCCTTCCTACCTGGAGACTCCAAGGAGGTCAGATACCTGCTCTTCTTCATGTTTTAGCATAAAATCAGGTTGGAAGAGACCTCTAAAATCATCAAGTGCAGCTGTTAAGGTTGGAAAAAGCCTCTAAGACCATCCAATGGTCCTGCTGCTGCTCCTGTGAGCATTTTTTAATGTTTTTTTAGTCTTTTTTTTTTTTTCTGGGTTTGGGTCTGAAAATTATATGGATCTAAGTCACGCCAGGTGGATGCTGGAGCACAACAAACTAAAACCCACCCCGGAGGTTGTGATGGACTCGATTCAGAGATATCTGGGCTGCAAAATCCTAATTATTTGGCTAAATAAAGAGCCTCAGAGGAGGGCTCTTCCCTCCAGAGTGTGGTGGAGTTGCTCTGCCCCTCTGGGGAGTCTGTGGTGGATTAAAACTCCCTTACTAACTTCACAGGCGTTTCCACATTCAAATGATCATAGTGATGCTCATAAAGCACAATCCAGGGTGAAGTATTTATGAATTATTTGATTTCGAGTTGGGAGGAGGAGGGGAGAATTAAAAAAAAAAAGGAAAAAAAAAAAAGGGGGGGGGGAAGAAAAAGACCTGGGCTGAATTAATGGCTCTGGGAGAACCGTAAATTGAGAGGGATCATATTGCAGAGGGTTATTTTGTGTGTGTGTGCAATAAGAAGGAACGTTTACGGCTTTGCGGTGCCTAAATTCGGGCTGGATGGTTTTGAAGCGGAGAGCTTTGAAATAGCTTATAACTTTTCTCCTTTCATTTCAGGGCCGCCCTGAAGAGAAACACCAGGCACGCCGGATTGAGGCACGAGGGGAAGGAGAAGGTGGGAGCAGAGGGAATTCGTGGCCTGGAGCAGGTGAGGAAGGAGAGCAGGAGGATGCTCCGGGCCCCAAGGGAGGTGCTCAGACACTGGGGTTTGGCAAAAAACAGAGGTGATCCCAAATCCCTCGTGTGCAGAGGTGTTCCTGGATGCTCTTCTCCTGCTGCAGGAAGGCTGGGAGGTTTTGTCTTCCCTGATTTCCCAACCTGAGGTGATGATTTCACAGGGAGAGAAAGAGGATTACCTGGGGCTGGCACCCAGCAGGGTTCATTCCAGGCCTCTGGATCAGAAGGAAAGTGGATTGTGCCCTTCAGCTAACGGGGAGAAAACATCCAGCACATCCCTGGGAGGTGTTCACAAGGGATGGGGAATCATTCCCACCTCTGAGAGGGGAGGATGTGGCCCGTGGGCAGCCCTCGGTGCCGGATGTCAGACCTGCTCCAGTGCATCCGCTGCTGCACTTCCCCGGACTCCCTGGAGCTGGGGAGGGACTGGAGCTGCCAGGAAAGATGTCTGATTCAAGCAGCAGGAATGCAGACACCATCCCTCCTTGTTTTGGGGGGAGGTTTTTGTCGCTCCTTTTGCTACACAGCAAGACCAGGCAGAGCGACCCGAAGCAAAGCCCCGGCTCATAAATCCTCATCCCTGCCAGGACCCGGAGGGTTTTTCTTCCCTCTGTCAAACCAAGCAATCAAATCCCCCTCCAACATGTCTTTAATTGGGTAACTGAAGGCTCTAACGTTCCCTCTGGGACATCTGCTGGCAGGGAGATGCTGGCTCCCATTCCCAGCCTGGAATCACTTACGGCTCTGGCTCCGTGGCACCCACCTGGGAGCGATCAGGGAGCTGCCGGAGGGTCTGGATGTGCTCCCTCCATGGCAGTGCTGGGTGTGGGGGTGTTCCCCACCTTCCCTGACGAAGTGTCACAGGTAGGGAGTGAGGAATGGCTGAGTGGCTGTGAGGAGGTGCTAAAATCCTTTGGGAATTCCCATGAAACCGCTGGAATAAATCACGCGGGCGCGGAGGCACGTTTGGCTCTTCGCTCTGGAATTCGGAGGTGCCTGGGCTACAAATTGGGCACAAAATGTGGGTATTTCCTTTTTAGGGAACCACAGAACCTTTAAGGTTGGAGAAGACCTCCAAGATCATCAAGCCCGACCTGTGACCAAACCCCCCCCCTCGCCCAAATTATATCATGAGGTGCCACATCCACCCGTTTTTGGAAGACTTCCAGGGTTGGCGACTGCACCATTTGTCCTGTCCTGGCTCTCCCAGCCCATCCAGCCCTTTCCCCTCTCTTCTCTCTGCTCCCACAGAAGCTCCTGGGCTGGGACAGAGCCAGAACATTCCCTGGGGATGGTGGAAGAGGCACACGGTGTGTGGAGAGAGGGAGAGATGCTCCTGTCCTGTGATCCTTGTGGATCCCTTCCAACTCGGGATATTCAATAATGATGCTGCTCCTGCTCTTGTCCTGGTCTCCAGCAATATTTCTAGGAGTCTTGCATCCCTTGGGTTCCATCCCAGCCAGGCTGATGATCATCAGTTGTATGGGATTTAGCTGTTCCTGACATCCTCAGAAATGTCTAATCCTGTTTCAGAGCTACCTACATTCTTGACCTCTCTACATCCTCTTTTCCTTGGGAATTTTCTCCTTCAGAAAGCTGAGCAGGGTTAAAAATTCATTTTAATGCCCAAAACCTTCCTGCTGGGGGGAAGGTGCTGCGGTGGAAGCCCAGGGGGTTTGGGGGGGCAGGTGGACTTTGGGGTTTTTTGGGTCTTGAGGGGTGTGAATCTTCAGTGGGTGTCTGTGAGGGAGAAGGAAGCAACCCTGACCTTGACAAAATTAATATCTGGGAGAAAAGATCTTTGTTTATTCCTGTTTGAAATATTTAAGTGCTGAACCCCCCCTGGAGTGGAGAATAAACCAAAGGGGAGCTGATGACTAGAGGGACATTCTCTGATCGCTGCTGGCTGGAATCAGGCCTGGAATCAGGTCTGGAATGGGCCCTTGGCTGGTTTTGGAGAGAGGTAGAGCCCCTGTCTGGGTGGAAAGTTCCCTTCTCAGCCTAAATTTAACCAGCTCAGGAGGCAGCTGGGGGCTAATCCAGAACAGTGGGATGGTGGGAAATATCCTCCTGGAGGGTTTTCCTGCCGTGCTGGACACAGATCCGAGGTGTTTTGTGCAGGGCAGGCTCTGGCCGGGGCTGGGATCCCACATCTCGGGGCTCAGGGAATATCTGCAGGACCCCACTCGGATGGTGAGTGGATCCCTTCTCCCACTGCCATGCAGGACACCGGGAACCAGAAGGACTTACGGCTCCCTGCATCCCTGGGAGCCTTCTTTGCTGCTCAGACCCTCTCCTGCACTGGGATTCTTTGGGAATGCCGTGCTGGGAAGGAGCTGTGGTGGCAGATGTCACCATGGATTGGTGGCACGGGAGGATGTCTCTCTCTGGGGGCTGTGAGGAGCCACCAGAGCAGGGATAAAGCAGGTTAAACAAACCAAGCACCTCCATCAGCCCCTGGAGTGCTTGGAGTGCCCTTCAGACCCGTTGCTTCCTGAGGATCCTGAGGGACTCCCCTCAGGGGGCTCCCCGTGGGGGATTTCCAGCCCTGGCTGTGGATTTTGAGCGCTTTGAGGGGTGTGAGGCAGGGTTGGTGTCGCAGGGGAGCGGGAGCTGCGTGGGGATGGGGCTCCTGGGATCATCTCCCGTCGACAGGAACCATCCCACGGTGACCTTCATCCGGCCTCCCGGAGGCTCTCTCACGTGGGGTTTTGAAGGACACGGTGTTTATTCAGGGCCAAGGGGGTTTTGGTGGAATCTACGCGTTGTCCAAGCCCTTTGGCTGAACCATGACCTTAGGAACAGCCTGTGAGGGTCTCCTGGCATTGCAGGCTCGAGCCAGAGGGTCTCTGGTGAGGGCGGGGGTGGGCGATGGTGAAGCAAATCCGATTAGGTCACCTCTTGAAAACCAAATCATCTTCGGATTTCCTCATGGAAAGGGTTGTAAAGCCCTGGAGCAGGCTGCCCGGGGCAGGGGTGGAGTCCCCACCCCTGGGAATGTTCAAACAAGATGGGGATGTGGGTTAGTGGTGACCGTGGTGGTGGTGCTGGGTTGATGGCTGAATTCAAAGCTTTTATAAAGCTCTTTTCCAGCCTTAATGATTTCGGGATTTTAACTCCTCGCTGGGAGCTGCTTCCATGAATCCTTGCTCTGAACACGTGAAGTTGGGACAACACGAAGCCAGACCCCCGTGGGGACTCCTCCACGGCTTCATTAACGAAAGGAACCCAAAATTAACACGGGGCAAGTTGATTTTTCGTGGCTGTGCTGGATGAAGTTCAGCTTGGAGGACTTTTTAACCTTAAACCAGACGTCTCCAGGTCTGGGTTAAATTACGGCTCCACGGGCCGTCATTAGAGCTTAAAAGGAGCAGGTAATTGTAGCATTTTTGAACAATTGCCCAGATGAAATTTTCTGAAGGAGAAACCTCTGCGAGTGTTCACGGACACAGAGAGGAAACCAGGAATGCTTTGATTGATGAGTGGGGCCGGGGATGCCCGGGAAGGAGCAGGTCCTTGGCCAGCCTACACAGAGCAAGGGAGGCTTGAAAGACCTGCTGAAATGCTTTGTGGTGGGAGAATTGTGATCCTCATCCCTCTCTGATTATCAAACAGGGCCCAAATTCCTTCCTGGTGACGTGTGAGGGAGCGTGTTAGCGGAGGAGCCAGCTGATGAACTCGGGGAGCAGGGGAGAGGGATATTGTTTTGTGGGGGAGGAATTCAGTGCCTCTGGTTGTTGGTGTGACTCCTGGAGGTTTCTGCAGCCCTCAGAGCTCGTGGTGATGTTTTATTCTCACTGAGATGTGGCCACTGAACCACAGAAGTCATGGATGGTTTGAGTTGGAAGGGACCTTAAAGCTCATCCAGTGGCACCTCCTGCCATGGGCAGGGACACCTTCCACTGGACCAGGTGTCCAACCTGTCCTTGAAGGAATTTTTGAGGGGTAAAACAACTTCCTTGTCCGTGGGCAGGGACACCTTCCACTAGATCAGGTGCCCAACCTGTCCTTGAAAGAATTTTTAAGGGGTAAAACAACTTCCTTGTCCATGGGCTGGTGCCACATTTTGCAAAATCACTGCATCCCCCAACCTGGAAGAGACAACCCCAAACCACAGCCCTAATAACAGCACAGGGCTGTTTGGGACTGCTCCCTCTTTGACATTTTCCAAGGAGGGGTGGAAAAAAAAGTGGGAAAGGAGAGACACCATGTGCTGTGTTCTGCTTGGGGTTACCGAAATCTTTCCACCCCAGTAAAACGTGACCTTTGAGGGCCTGGGCCTGCACAGCCCCTGCCCAGCAGTGGGAGAGGGATCATAAAATCCTGGAATGGTTGGGGTTGGAAGGGTCCTTAAAGCTCATCTCGTTCCACCCCTGCTGCCATGGGTCTGCTAAACCAGGCTCTCCTTGCTACTCTAATTTCTGCCTTAATCCCTTTCCAGACATCCAGGCTGGAATCAGAAGGGTTTGGGGTTGTGCCAGGAGCTGCCCTGAATCAACTCTCTGGGCAGACGGACTCGCGTGGGGCTCGTAAAACACCGAGCACCTTCTTGGCAGAGTCACAGTAAATAAGAGTGAGTATTAAAAAAAAATTGGCCTGGTCTCCTGGGAAAGGGGGAGCTCCTGGCCCAGCTCCTTCCCTGCAGTGCTGCAGCAGCCCTGTGGGCTTAGGGCTGAACTGGGGGGGAGAAAAATCCTCAATATTTGGATTGATAAAGCAAGGGGAAAATGGCTGGAGGAGGAGGACGGGACCAGAGGGTGTTCTGTGCACTGAGAGATGACATGGATGTGTCACTGTGTCCCTGCCATGAGGGTGCTCCAAGCCCTGTCCAGCCTGGCCTTGGGCACTTCCAGGGATGGGGGCTACCTGTGCCAGGGCCTCGCCACCCTCCCAGCGAAGAATTCCTCCCCGATATCCCATCTAACCCTTCCCTCTGGCAGTGGGAAGCCATTCCCCCTTGTCCTGGCACTCCAGGCCCGTGTCACGCTGGGCTGGTGGCACAGAGCTCCGTGGTCCAGCCTGGCAGAATGCTCATGGAGCAGGGAGGCTCCTGCCAAAGCCCAACCCAGGGCTGCCTTTGCCTGGCAAACGTTTGACGCCTCTCCGAGG
>VZRE01000108.1:221378-380225 GCA_013396775.1 Cephalopterus ornatus | reverse complement strand
TGTAGATGCCGTTTTCATCATCGAGGTCAGGTTGAATTACTACTATGACATAACAATGCAAGTTCAGGATTTTCAGCTTAGTGCTATTCCCTTGCATTGTTCCCAAAATAGTTAATTCTTTCCAGCCAAGAACAGAGAGCCAGCTTCAACACTAAGACATGTAGACATATTTGCCTTGTATGAAAATGAAAATATGGAAAGAAAAATGGGAATAAATAGAAATTTGACAGTATCTTCAACATCAACATAGGCCAGAATATTGCCTTCACCTTGTTATTGTAGTCTAGACAATCATATGCTTATCACTTTTCTAGGCTAAAGCAAACAACCTATCAACAGAATCACAGAATATGCTGAGTTGCAAGGAACCCACAAGGATCATCAAGTCCAACCCTTAGCCCTGTACAGGACCATCCCCAAGACTCACACCATGTCCCTGAGAGTATTGTCCAAAAGATTCTTGAACTCTGTCAGGCTTGATGCTATGACCACTTCCCTGGGGAGCCTGTTCCAGTGCCCAACCACCCTCTGGGTGAAAAACCTTTTTCTAATATCCAACCTCTCTTGACACAACTTCGGGTTCTGTCACTGGTCCTACAAAGCAGAGCCAATTGACTGATGAACACCTCAAATGCATTTGAGCAAACGGCCTTCACGGACAGCACACAAATGATTTTCAGAGAAAACTTAGGTCCCAGGAAAGCAGGAGCTTCTGTACATATGATGAGCACACTTACCCATTTGGAGACTATAGGGCAAGACAAGACAGCTGCTAAAACCCTTCATGGGCTCTCTGTGAGAGATGTTAAGCTGGTATACCTTGCTGCAACAAATAAGGATGGTCACGCTGGTTTTTAAATGAGATAATTAAGTGACTTCTGAAAAAAGTAATATGGAGCTTTGCACTGCCTGGCTGCTTATTTTTTTTCTCATCTCTCTTTCATGGGCAATGCTGTGTGTGCTGTTACAGCTCCCACACTAGCTGCACATAAACACAGATGAACTTTTGGAACCGCTACATGAGTTAGAGAAGTTCTCAAAAATGCACAAACTGAAAACAGAGGCATCTGTGGTAAACAGAAGAAACACAGGGTAGTGATGTCCCTGCAAAGATGCTTCTTTTTCTTTCAAGCTATTCAAGATGTTTGAGGGGCTTAAATTGGAGCTGTTACCCAGTGCCGCATGACCCCAAGTCCTCATGTGTGAAGATAGGTCAGAGAGCTGTTTGTTTCAAAGGGCTAGCCTATAAAATTCTGGAAAATTTTCATGGAATCTAGCATCCAGGAAAGCATCTGAGATCCCAAAAAGCTTCCAGCCTGATGAGAAGGTGATCAGTTTAACAAGCAAAACCTGTTTGCAGAAGCAGGAACCCAACCAGATCTCAAACAGACAGCAGAAATAGCTGCCACTAGCACCCTCAAGGCATGGCAACAGCAGCCTTTGATAACCTTCAAAATACAGTGTGTTAGTAGCATTTTTTTGTTGCCACAGTGCTTATGAAAGTCAGGCTTGTACAATACACACACAGCATCCCTTTTCCACAACAATTTCTTATCTAAATAGACAAGTAAATAAAAGCTAGAGAGAGGATTAAGCACACAAACAGAGCAAGGCGAGTAACAGCCTGCAAATTTCATGTCAGTTCAGCTACTTTTATTTACTTCTCCTTTGGGCAGAGTTTAATTAGTAAGGGATTAGTTGACAAAAAGACAGAGGACAGGGGATATTAAAGATAGGCATGAAAGAGACAACGCAATGGCTAGAGGGAGGGAGAAGAGGCACACAGAAAGCAGCTGGAGTGAGGCTGAGCTCAGTCTGTAAGAAAGGAAGCTCAGGGGGCTGCAGAAGGCAGCTGCATGGCACAGGGCAGCAGTGTTCATAACTGGAGCTGTAAAAAGCAGGCTGATGCCTGTGGTGTTAACTGTATAGTTATCATGTCTCACCTCTAGTAAGTTCATAGCACAGAGGCAGTCTTGAATTAATTGGTAATAAGGATACACAATCAGCCCACAAAGAGTCTCACATAGGTACTACACAGAAAAGTTGCAGATTTTAACTACTTCTGTGCCAGAATCAACCTTGAGCTGGCTCTTAAACATTTGCCTGGCATAAAAGCTGATGGATCTCAGAGGGTGCCCATTCTCTGCTGTTCCAGATCAGAATGCTGAGAAGCCACAGGAACTCCCTGTTCACTGCTCAGTCATCTCAGGGCTAAGGTGGGAGGAATCCATAACACATCCTCTTCCAATGGCATTGAGCAGAGCACCACTGAGCATCAGCTCAGCTGATGATAGAGCCTGGTTTCTGGAGCCTCCTTGGCCTCCAGGAAGGGCCCTCAATGTGGCACGAGAAAGCTGGAACTGCTGTGGGAAACCAAAGTTAGCAGTAAATAGTAAGAAAGTGAAATTAAAAAATGTCTGAAAAGGAACTAAAACCCTAATGTTAACACAATCCAGTGGGGGCTAGAAAGAAGGTACATTGCTGTTGCTTATTTTTTTCCAGTAAAAGATAAGCTATTTGGTCTTTCTAAATTTTAATTCTATGGCAAATTTTGAAGACACAAGCTACTTGTGTATTGCTGCAGCCATCAGTGAAATGCAGAGGGAAAGAAGGAGGAACTGCCAGTGGATGGTGGTATTGTATAAGATAAAATAAGTAGCTTCCCACTTCTTACCTTGCAGTTATCAACCAGGGGTAGCTAATAAACACAATGGTCCTTCCCTACACTCTCAGCTTTCAAAATATTATCTCATAGTGGGCTGGAAAGCAATTGAGGCTGAGACATGGAGGGGATGAAAAAACTGCAGAAATAAGCAGAATGAAATTAGGAGATGGGATTAAATAGGAAGGTCAGAAAGCAGAGAAAGCAGAAATGGAGAGGATGAAAACATGGGGGAAAAAGAGATCAGATGAGAGCACAGATGGTCACCAGGGCAAAGAGTTAAAAAAATTGTGCTTGGGCAAATAATTTGTTGGAGAATGTGATTTTTAAAAATGAATACAAAAGATCAATAACAGATTGAATATTTAGAGTTCATTCTGGACTGAAGGGGAAGGAATGACAGCATCTGTGTACAGCAGACCCAGCTTCTCCTTTCCTGCCAACCATATGCACCATCAGCATTATGCATGTTACAGAGAGTAACTGTACTCTAACTGAAGGATGCAGGTTTTAAACGGAAAGCAACTTAACCAAAACTGATCCTGTTTATACTGTGAAAGCATTTTTTAACTCCCATGCTATCACTTTGATCAATTCTGTGTATTCTTTTCTGGGGAAGGGTCATCTCCAATTGAGCATTTGTAGAGTGTTGTTTGAATTGTTGAAGCCTAGTTTAGGAGTCACAGAAAGAATGCTGATAAAAAACCAATAAAAATCTGAACAGGTTATTAACACCATTAAGAATACATGGAAAGAAACTTTTGTCTTACAGAACTCTGTTCCAGAAACTAACAAATTCTGTAATTTTTTCCTTATTATTCAGTTTAAAGTTTTGTATCTTTGAAATGTAATTTCAGCTGATATCTGTGTGTTATACTCTGAAATTTTTGTATGTGAATGTATTTGGCACATCAAAGAATCCCTTTGAAAATACTGTTTGGAGCTGAATGTGGCTTATAGAGGCCCTGCAGTAGCCTGAAATGCTGCTCAACATGAGTGTGTCATGGAACAGCTGAAGTAGGAAGGGGCCTGTGTTGATCACCTTGTCCAACCCACAGTAAGATCAGGGCCAACTCAGGCAACACTATGTTGCTCAGGACAATGTTCAGTTGCGTTTTGATTATTTCCAAGAACAGAGACTTTACAACCTCTCTGCAGACCACTGTCCCAGTGTTCGATCACCCTTATATTAAAAAGGTCTGTTCAAATGGAATTGTTTGTATTTCAGTTTCTGCTCATTGCCTCCTATCCTTTCACTGGGAAACACTGAGAAGCCTGGTTCTACCTCTCATCAAGTATTTTTAAATGTTGTTATGATTCCCCCTTGAATCTTCTCTTCTGAAAGCTAAACAATCCCAGCTCTGTTCAGCATGCAGAGCAATACATGTATAATATAGTTGGCCTTGTAGAATAGTACACTGAAACTGCAAACACTTCCAGAAATACAAATCTGCAAGAAGGAAAAAAAAATGGAAGCAAGAGGCAACTGGCATCTTCATAGAAAAGCAAGGTCACAACCTTACTAAACAATATACGACAACTATTCAAGCTTCTTCGTGACCGTCATAAGGCAATTTTTAAATATGAGAACAGATTTACAATTATTGCTTATGGAAACAATAAAAATACACCCATCTTCACAGAAAATAGTCAAAAACTATTCAAAATTTTTCTGTTTGGAATTAACACCAAGAAGTCATCTAATGGATATTTCCTTTAAAGCTAATTGATACCAAAATATCAAAATGAGGAAGGGCAACTGAACAATAAAAAAAAGAACTATACCATGGTTTTAAAGAATTAGAGAAAATGTTTCCATACCCCTTAGTCTGCATCAGCTACATTTCCAAAAATGCAGCCATGAGATGCAAAAAAAGTCAATTGGCCCAGAGCCCTTCAGAAAGAATGGAAAATAATAAGACTTCATTTAACAGTGTAAGACAAGGTGACTAGTGATACAAGGAGCAAAGCATGATCTTAGCAGTGGCAATGTCACACTGGTAATGTTGCACTGAATAAACCATAAGGGAGTTTACTGGTGGTAACAACATCATCAAAATTAATTATGTGAGATTCCATGGAGGGATCCAGTAGCAACAGTACTGGGAAAACCAGCTTCTGCACATACACAGAATCCATTGTGTAAATAATGATAAATATGATACTGTTGGCTGGATAGAAAAGAGACAGGAATCTATCAGAAGCATAAAACAAGCTTGTTAGAAGAGAGGCCAATACCTGTACAGTTGACAGACAACTTACTTCTCACTTCTCAAGGCATCTTTGACAGAAGAGGTTTTTCACAGTATTTCTCTGAGTTCAAAGAGAGTAGGTTTATTACCAATAATAAATTAAAAAGAAAAACAATACTATAAATAAAAGCAGTGTTTAAATTACTTAATTTTCCAAGCCCTGCCAGGCCTAGTTAAGTGCAGCCTCCACACTACTTCTTCCAATTTTCCTACATTCTGTAACGAAAATATTGGAATTAAATTTGGACATTTATTCTTTCTGAACTCCATATTAGGACAGCCATTAACTTTGCTAACGACAGTCCTCATCACACATACAAATCAGGACATTTCAGATCAGGTCCATAAGAGTCCTGCTGACTGTCACCTGTCCCTTGCTGAAAACAAAGGCAACACCCATTCCTCCTGAAAAAGGAGAGTAAGGAATTGTTAATTTTAAAAAATAGACAGTTTCCACTGTACCAAAAAATTTCCATACACTTGCACATATTTTTATATTTCTAGGTAGGTTTTTAATTTATCTCCTTTCAACCACAGCTTCACTGGCACATAACCCTGGTGCACATATAACAAGACTTTTTCTTGAGCCAAAACTCTTCCCTACCAGATGAGTCCTGTGTACAGGAAATATGATCATTTCATACTTCACTCTCACATGGTAAATGCAGAAAGTAAAATACTGATGAAGAAATGCAGCTACTGTGGATGGCAGGGAATAACTACAATGTGTGAAAGAAAAAAGTGAATGGTGCTACGCTAAGAGTAACTTTTATCTCACACTCAAAGAGGGAAAAAATAAAGTAGTGTAAAGATACAAACACGTGTCAAACTTTAGATATCTCCCTTCTTGCCTTCTCTCTCACTGTTAAACATCTCACACTACAACCAAAAATACCCCAAGCTACCTATGTTTTCTGTTTCTGATTGGACAACACATATCGTAAAAGACCCCATCTCTGCAGGCTTGCTTCAGGTACAGAGACATACTTGATAGCTTCAATTTTTTTATAGCTGTTAACTAGAATGTTCAACTTAATCTGTTGCACTGCTGCAAATGGTTTTGTGAATAGTAAATCCATCAGTTAACTCAGTCACCTAAATCTAAAAAGACCCTTTCCCAGCATCAAGAGAAAAACAACTTGTCAAGCATAGGAAGAAACATGTTTCAGCTCATTATGGTTTCCCAGGATACACACTTAAGCAGCTCCAGGAATAACAGAAAGTTGTGTGTTGGTATGCAAGCAAGTGCACAATAATCCCTTTGAGCAGATGTCCTGTAGTCTTTATCTCCAGTAACTGGAAGTTAATGGTCAGCTTTCTGTTTTACTGCCCACTAGGAAAAAAAGATCATTTTAATCCCACTTAGATGTTTGCAGATACCAAAGAAAGATCAACATGAGCATAATTTGTTTGTCAATAATCATCCTGAAGCAGCAGTCAAGCTGGGGTATTTTTCTCATAATTATGATTCATTACTCAGTTAATAGCATGAATTTTTCATATTGATTGGTAACTCATCATGTAAACATATGCATACAATAGTTTTTAATGTTCTAAACAATAAGGGGTGTTAGGACTTCATAACTGTGTTAGCAACAGCATAACAGCAAGCTTTTAAAAAAACCCAGAGGAACTTGGAGATATCTTTCAACTACAGAAGTCTAAGTTTACATTAATTAAAGGCAATGAAGAACTGCATTAATGCATCACCTGCTTCAATTGTGAGTTCAGACTAGAATTCCACAATGTTCTCTGCAAGTGCAGAACAGAAGAACATCAGGATTCTTGTTTTGGAGGAGAGAGGTATTATAGAAAATAGACAAGTTTGTTGTACCATTCAGTCTGAGCAGAAGTTGAAACTACTGAGTAAACTTGACTTTAATGGCAAATTAATCTGAGGGATTACAGGTCACTGCCTAACGGTAGTCATGGATCAGATCACAGACTTGGTCAATCAACTGTTTTATCTATATTTATGGCAAATAAATGGATAAGGAAATCACACAAAGAACAGGCAAGCAAAAGTGACCCGGTTCCCAGCTTGTCTTTCCTGCGTTTGACCAACTTTGCGAAAGAGGTTGCAACTGAAACAAAACACGTATCCCAACCCTTGATGGTCCTACCATTCAAGAATTTATCAAATTACTTCTTATTCTTATATAAAGGAAATAAATTTTTAAAAAATCAATATTGTCTCAGCAAGTTGCGGAAACCAAAAATATGAAAGGCTCAGGAAGAAGCTACACAATAGATACCTGAAAATTAAATTTAGTATTTTCCTGTACTCATATTACAAGAAAAACTAAGTAATTTAATCATTTCCTCAGCCTTTCTATCATTTCTCTTTCAGGCCAAAGACTCCAAGCCTGTGTGATATTTCCTTGTATGGAAATATTTTGTTCTTCTGAAAATCTTCATCACAATCCCATTCAAATTTCTAATTGCTCTAGGCATTATTGCTATTGCAGGACAACAGTATGAGATGCTATTTCAGTTTTTAAAAAATTTGCTTTCCTTTCTATCCCTTTCTAATAAACCACTAATGTTCTATTTCCCTTTTTGATCATGGCTAAATTTTGAAAATTATTCTTTCAAATCTCTCCTTGCCAAATGGCTATTACTGATTCAGTGCTAATAAATATCAGTTCATTGATAGTATTATTTTTTCCTCATTGATACAGTTTGTCTGCAGCCTTATGATCTACATTCAGCAACCAGGACACAGGTCTGCATCTGTTCACTATTATTGTAAATCTTAGAGACTTTAAGCAATTATGCACCATCAGCAGACTTTGTGGCCTTATCCTTTGCTCCACCTTCCAGCATAAAACCTTTAAATGGGAACACGTTTGACATGCTTGGGTTTTTTCCTGTATTTCTCATTTTTTAGCAAACTATTAATACAGATGATCTTCCTTTTTACTCCACAACAGCTTAGGTGGTTTAAGAGCAAACTCATGAAGAACAGTTGGGTGACCAAGGACGTTGTATCAACGAAATCATTCTTGTTACTGTGTTTATTTATTTTATTATGTTTTCTATCCATCTCCCTAGTACAGAAGTCAGAACGCACTGAAGCACATTCTCCAGATTTGTGTCACAACCAGAATTCAAACTGAGATGGTATAATCTGTGACTGATGGTATAGAATCTGACTTTCTTTTATCAGTAACATAAGTTGGCTGGCACCCTGAGAGGTGCAACACTGAGGTAAGGTACCTAAAATGCAGCACAATGTATAACAACTCCTAGGTCATCTTTATGTGACAATGACTTATCAACAATTTACAACAAAGGTCTTTCAAATAGAGTCCTTGAAGGCCTAAAGGGTCATTTTTCTGCAAACAAAGGAAACACCTTTAGTTGTACTTAAACAGCTTATCAGCATATTATTCTAGGTATGTGCAGAGATTCACTGAGATGACCAGTATTGAGTCTGATTTAACCCATTTACAAGCACCTATCCTGGGTGAATGGATATTTTAGCATCCAGTTTTGCCCTTCCCATGTCGTGATAGTATATTTGTAATACACTATTGAATTTCAGCAGGATATTTTAATCACCTTTTTAACAATATATAATTATTGTTGACAGCGAACCAACAAGAAGAAACACTTCTAGATTAATTAACAGTGACCTATAATTAAACACTGCAGTACTTAGAGATGGAGTGGTCCCTAGATAATATTGCTCTAGTTTTAATGAGTGTTTATCATTCTTGTTTGCTTCCCCTGTGGCAGTTATCAAGGTTAGTTACAAAATTTCTTAATTAAATGGAAGAACATAGAAGACACTGTCTTAAAAGTAAACAGCTTGAAATATTCATGACTTAAGCATAATCTCAAACTACGCAGACTCCTGCCCCACAAATTTTTAATCACAGTTTACCTCTTTTCCTTAAATCATATTTTGACACTCAACAACAACACTGTATTCTAGGATTATTCCTATTCCTTTATCTCTGAAAGATAGGAATATGTGTTATTAAATGTTTATCTTCTCCAACGTGTGAATGGCTAAAAAAATATGTTTTCAAATTAAGATTTTATATAGGATTTGTGATTCCTGGCCCAAGCTTCACTAACCAGTTTCTACAGTAATTAAGTAAATCTCTTTATTGCACATTTTCAAGATGTAGTCTGAGGCTTAAATCAGATTCCTAATGGAATTAAAGGATCACATTCCTACCAAATTCCATATGGAGTTTGGTACCCAGAGTGCTCTGAGGAAATAATCTGACTTTCACCAATTCTGCATTTTCAGACATCACCAGAAACAGCAAATCCCACCACGCTGAGAAAGATTTTCTACAATTCCTATTGTTTCAGATTGAAAGCTGAAGTAACTAAAAAGAAGATAACATGTAGGAGGGAGCTTCATCTTTAAGCTATAACATGCTTATAAATTCTTGCTAAAGCTCACTTGGTTCATACAAGTAATATTTCTATGATTACACTATATACAATATGATTATTATATGTAAAATCTGTAAAGAAAAATATTGGTATAGGTAAAGCATGATCCTTATATAATATGAAATTTTTCTTCAGTAGAAATCCTGATCTTTTTCCCTGTTGCTTTGCATTGTGCTGCTGGCAAAGTATTCTTTATTTGTTTTCTTAGAACAAAAAAAAAATATGCATGAAAGATTATTCATAAAATATTAAAATGAGCACAGGAGAAATCAGAAAAAAAAAGTGAAAATAATAAAAAAAACATTTTGTTTGGTCCCAGCCCAGTCTCTGTATTAGCTGGTCTGAGTAGCTAAAATCAGGCAATCTTGGGAAGGGAGGGAGGTTACCATTGTTTAAATCCTAGGTAAAAATAGAATACTGATGGGTTCAAATGAAGGTTGTTCTTAGAGTAACTTGTTCTTACAGATTGTTGCTGCCAGTCTAGATACTTCCTAGGTTAAAGCACAGTTGCACAAAAATCTCCAAAGGGGACAGACTGTTAGAAATTACTACCTGGTAGCATTTTTAGGTGTAATGCAACAATAAAAAAGGTCTTGAAAAATAAAAGGGTAGGTATGGACCACTTACACATGCCAAATATGTAACCAGAACAGTTATCTGGGAAACTGGAGGAGAGCTGTCTGAAAAGTGTATTCACTCACTGCCAGTTCTTGGCCTGGTTAGAGCTATGTGCTTGAAAGAGCATTCCTCAGCCCCTTCTGTTTTTCTCCCACCATGCAGCACTTCACCACTCAGTCTGGCATCAGATTGTGCCAGCCCTGAACACTGCTGCAATTTACTGCTGAGTCATCACTTCACCACTGCCACAGAACATCATCATCACTGCTCTTACAGGAGTATTGCAACAGCAACCTTTTGGTACGAGAAGGGGGAGAGGATTCCAAGACATAGGCAGTGGAAGAGCAGAGCATAATAGGTTCTTTCAGAAAAAGCTATCTTCTTCAAAGGAAGTTCCCTGGGTTTTGTGATCACTGGTTTGGAAACAGCAGAATTAGCACTCCCCATGCTTTCACCTCTGCTCACATGCTATACTTCCAGAGCGCCCAAAGGATCAATGTTTGAAGGCAGTGGGAACTAGAAGAGACTTCCGTTGTTTATCATGGTGTTGCTGAAGTCTTCTGGGGTTGACAGATGCCACTGCAGAAGGTTAATAAGATGAAGAAAGCTCTTCCAGCTGGACCGTAAGAGGGATTATGTCTGAGCAGCAGATAAACAGATTATTCCAGAAACAGACACTGCTTTTTTTTAAAACTTCGTCACTCTTGTCTTACCACTCCAGTCCCCCAGGCTAGAAGTGTGTGTGTTGAAGGGGTTTGCCCAGCTTTTGCATTCTGGCACCTGTTGCTCTCTGCCCAGTTGCAATTCAATGCAGTCCAAGGCTGGGGACACCTGAAAAATAGTAAGACAAAAGACGTTTGGGGATTTGAGTTCCTTAAGAAAACAGAATTCTTCTACTTGACTGAAATATTCTTATTTCCTGCATGATTGGTCTTGAAAACTGTGAATGATCAATAGACAGCATGCATTTGAAAACTGGATTAATATTTTTGATCATTTGCCTTGCTCTCCAAGTTCAGGGAAGCAGAGGTAAGTTCATGTATTAAAGGTTTAGATTAATTTTACATTGCATATGTTGAGAAACAAAATAATTTCAAGACCAGGAGTTTTCATATTGCAGAATTTTGTGTTTGGAGTGTGGTGTTTCGACAATTCAACTAGAGACAGAACAGTTACTGACACTGCTATAAAGCTGAAAAAGGAAATGTTGGCATTAATTCTTATGTGTGTTTCCCAATCTCAGTAAGAGATGCCATCTAGATTCATTTTACCTGCATATGTTCTGTTATGACAAAATATAATTTCAAAAACAACCATAATGAAGGTGAAAAGTAGTTCAAAGAACATCTAAGTGCTGACGTTGCAAAAGACGGTCTTTCATCCCTGAAATGAAGAGAAAACAGTAAAGTCTATCTTTGTATTTACTAGCTACTGTCAGAAAAAAACTTCAAAAACTTTTAGATAGATAAATTCTGGATGAATACACCATGCTGACAAATATACAAAAACCAGCAATACTAGTAAGGATTACTGTAATAATAATTGTAAAATAACTTGCAAGAAAACAAATACAGACAACTCCTCTGTACTTAATTCAATAGCTAACTATGTCTCATTTTAAAAACATTAAAAAGTTCACAGCAATTTTAAAGCTTCTTCAACAACAAAAAAGAAAAGATGGTAATGTGATTTTCCCTGATTAGTTCTATATTCAGTACATTTAGAGCTTTGGTGAACATGTTTAATTTTGGAGAATGTTCCTTAATAACGTTTCCATCTATGCTTTGATATTTACACAACTGAATTAAAAGCCAACATAACTGCTTTATGTGCCCCCAAGTCAATGATTTCTATTTTTATGTCAATCTCAGGCCTGTTAATTAAATGCAAGGAATGTAAAATGATAAAAGAGAAGTATCCTCAATGTTCTCTAAATATTTGTTAAAGAGACAGCGTGAAATATAGTCTGCTGTCAATACTATTTGGAAAGTTTTATTTACCCTTTTTGTCTTGCTTTTCTTTGCACAGATTTTCTTTAAGAAATACAGAACACAGTTCTTATATCTCACTTAAATGATGTAAATCCTCTCTAGTGGACAATTAAAGTACTGAAAAAATCCCTGGAAAAATGTACTGTATAAGTTAACACTAGATTCATATTGTGCTGCTCTTTGATTTTACTTTTCAATACCACGTAAATAGCATCAAATGATTCATTAATGATATTTTAGGAATGTGGCCAAAAATGAGAGAATAAGTGATATTTCATGTCCGACAAGAAGAAAAGTTCTATGAAAATGCACTGGGTTTGCATGTAAGTTCCATATTCTATGACGGAAAGAGATGGAATGAATTCCAGGCAATTCATGCATGCTTGATGGCATCACTGCAGTCCATATCTATAATTATGAACTGAGAAAGCAATAATGTTAAAAGTGGGATCATATAGTTTCACCCCATTGCAAAATGTGATTGTATGTTACAGCACATTTTGTGTAAAACACCAGCAAAATGCTGAGAGGCTATCTTGACAGACAGGAATGCAAAATTGTGCATCACCTCCCTAAGAGATGCAGTAGAAGACTTGCTACATAAAACGTTCATCAACACTCAGGAAATCACGACCAATCATGGCCTTGCTTCTGTAGCAATGTTCATATTTTCTAATTTTTTACGGCTTTCAGGGTCAAAAAGAATTTTGATACACTCATGTGAATAATTAGAAAAATTCCTTCCCTTTATAAAGTATATGCAGTATGCATAAATGTATCATAATTCCTTTTTATTGACATGTAGTCACGCCATGCATAATATATTTTAACTATGTTATTTCAAGTATATGCACACAGATCTCAAAAAATTTAATGGTTGTGGTAAGAAACTTCTTTTTCAGAGCAGAGGTGCTTCCAGAACTGTTATTTTATGACTTAGCATTAGGGTCACATACTTAGAGAAAGTGTCTTTCAAAAGTACACAGGCTCTCCCAATAGTCTGAACACTTGTATGAATCACTCAGTAGTGAACCTAACACAGATGTTTTGAGGCTTTTATGGCTACTCAAGTTTGCAGGACATGTAAACTGTGACAGACTAGGAAATAAGAGACTAAGATATAAAATATCCCCATCTTAAATGAAAAAGACATACAGACAATTTCTAAATATTTATAGAGTTAATCAGTTGATATCTTTTCCTCATTAAAAAAAAGAAAACAAAACAAAACCAAAAATTAAAAAAACACCTATCTTAAATTCAAATTCTGCATTTATTCACATTTATATTTAATAAAAAGTGGGTTCTTCCTCCCTGTCCCTATTTAAGGACCAGAAGAATGCTTCTTCCAGACATTTGGAGGCTGTCCAGGAGCACCTCCAGTTGCACAGTAAACAAACAGGAAACTGTAGGAAGCAAAATAAATACTTAAGAGATAGAGTGTTTGACTTTGGCCGTAATTTTCCCACTGTCCTGACACAAACTGTCTGTAGCAATGGGAGGGGAAAGTGAGGGGAGTAAAATCTTTGTGACACCAGATTTATGCACAAAATCTGAATAGTAAACCACTGAACACCCAGACCAAATACCAAAATCCAGAGAAGCTTTGAACACTCAAAACTATGCCTTGAGGCTGGATACATCCTGGCATTTGATACTGAGAATGTAAGGGAGCCAGAGCGTGTTCAAGGCTGTTTTGTGTTATTTTTTATTCAGCAGGCAAATATTCGCTATGTACTCAGCCACTCCTTAGGACACAAAGGCTTTGTGTTTGCGCTATGAAATCATTTTAATTCATTCTGACTACCCCCTCCCACTAGGCTGTTCCAATTCAACCATAAATATTGCAGATCTTCATTACTAGAATTGCCCAGTAAAAAAAAACGGTTAAGCAAATCTGTTAAGCCAAAGGAAAAGGTAAATCAAAGAATATAAAGGTTCAAAGAAAGAAAGAAAAAGACATCTGCCTTTTGCCCTAGTATTATCTTCTACCTTCATCCATAAAATAAGAATTATCAAATTAAAGTTAGGTTTCTTGGTTGTGCTTATAAACAAATGAAAAGTAAACCTTTTTTTTTTTGTTTCCCCTTCCCAAGCAAATGTAGCACTGCATTCTATATGGATTTTAACATTACCTATTTTCTGGCTAAAAGCCAAACTGAATACAAATACTAGAATACTGTCAATGAATCTTAAAGATTAATTCCAGAAATAGTCACACCCGTGACACAGGGATCAGTGAACTATATGTGAATGAACAGCTAGGAATGTGGGATTTTTGTCTCTGGAAACACCTGTGGACAAGATGATCACTAATAATAGGATTCCTCCTTTCACAGGACATTAATTTACAGGCTGCAATAAAATAACTTGGAATCTTATCCTGCTAGAAATCCAGATCATTTATCCTATTCTTTATTTCTCAGCTAACTGTGGAGTCCCCACAGCTTCAGCAGTGCACAAAGTGACATGGCCAACACCCATCAGATGTAGCAAACGCTGTCTTCTTTACAGAGGAAGACAGTTCTTCTTCACAGAAGGAAAACCGTGTATGCATTCTACTACACGCATTTCGATGTTTTAAAATATTTTATATATGTTTTCCCCCTGCTTTTTTACCTCTGTCCAACCTAGTTCCCTTGGGATTAAAATTAGTTTTCTGCTCATTTTCTATCACACAATTCTTCTATTTTTATCAGGAATTAGGTGCATTATCCTGCACATTCCATGCATTTTGTACTTTGTAAGCCCATCTGTGTTTCAATTTCTTCCCCTTAGGAATGTGTGATATCGAATAACACATCTTCTAAAAAGAAATCTCTCTCTCTCTCTGCTTTTATATACATGTATACTAGCATTTAGTCACTGTCAGCTGCTATTTACTGGACAGACACCTCAGAATAGTAACCTATCTGGAAAACATACGATTAACAATCATCTGGGAGTACCCTGACACCTGCCACAGTGTAGGTGCGTTTATATACCCTTACATAACTGTAGCACATCTTATCACTGTATGCAAGCATACCACCAGCCCGACAGAGTAACACTATCATCCTCAATTCACAAAAGCATGACGAGCTGAGGTATAACTCAGAAACTGAAGTCCTAACTTGTAAGAAGCGTTGCAGTCATAAAGCACGACAGCAACAGAGTTTGCTGGGCTGATTCTCAGAGGAACTGCCTAGTCACACGGACATTTGCAAATCAGTAGGACCCAGACTCATAGCTACATTAATTGTACTTAGGCCACCATGCTTATCTTTTCAGTGGTGAGATTATTCTGTCTTTTAAACTTCTACTTCAGTGCAGAGCCAAAATTATCCTCTTATTGGCCACTCTGAATCTTTCAATACCTCTCTCAAACTTTACCCAGTTGTATATTAACAATCTTAGTAAGCCAGTTACCTGAAATACCAGTTTTAGTGGCTATGTTCTAGGTATACCTTTCATACATATGAGTCAACACAGACCATAGAAACCCCAGCAGTTTCAGGCAGGAAAACGCAATGCACTCATCTTTCTTTTTGTGATTTCATGGTGATAGCACAAAATGAAGATGGTTCTAATCAAGTTCTTTTCCCTTTCCTCTTCTCCATCAAAACTAGACAAAAAAGTTGCCATGCTTAGATCAAGAATTGGACTAGGTGTCCTCCAAACGAAACTTGGTCTATGCAGCTTGATACATAACTAAGTTAAATAAGGTTAAGTCCAAGTCACTCCCTGTCAAAATGAGATGGAGTCAATTAGCCAAAGACTGTATATTGTACTGCAGGATGAGTGAGTCTAAACTATGAGGAAAATCAAACTATTCCAAATACACAAGCAAAGAGATGGCACTGGGGCTTCTGGCACCTGGAAGCATTCTAATATGCCAACCATCGTAACTGTCACTATATTTGAATACAGGTATCTCAATAAGTTCATTCTGCACTGAGGCTCTTTGACTCACACCAGCAAAACTATTGAAATATTGACATAGATGGCAAAGTATAACTGGAACTTGAACTTAACGCTGTGTCACTGGCTTTCTCAGAGGATAGCTGTACGTCTTGAGAATGACTAGTCAGAAAAATAACAGCAGAGGTGTTCAACTGAGTGTTTCATCACCGCAGATCGGATGCATCCCTCCAAGAACTTCTTAAACATTTAAAGCATTTTCTTGCATCCTTTGATGTAAACCATATCAGTTAATAGAACAGCCTTTCAGGTCAGATGCTACTAAGATGGCCAAGGAAAAACAAATAGATACATGTTTCATATGTCAACATTAAAAAAAAGTCATTTTCAATGCTGTTTCTAGTCCAGATTCTGGACCTTAAAAAGAATGCTATAGGATTCAGAGGTTGGCAGCGAAACTGGGGATGGTCTTTGATATTTTCTATGAATTCCAGTAGCAGAAGTTCACAGAGTTGGTGAATAACAGTTTGTACTTTTCTGTCTGAAAGAGAATATATAAATTTTTACCTTTAATGAGAGTTATTACATCTAGGAAAACATGAGTTTCTTATGATATTTTTTCAGGTTGGAAGAAAAAGTGTCAAAATCACGTTGACTCACACAGCTTTCAGCATGTTCAATATTTGTGATTGGTACAGACAGCATTTAATGTGAATGTGGATTCATCATTAGTATGGGACAACTATATTCACAAAAGCAGGAAAAACTTATCAGTGGCATATTATGTTTTCTATTCTCATCTATAATAAGTAGATAATTAACCATAATTATTTTGCCATGAATTGTATAGTTAGCATAATTCAAAGATATTACCAAATTATCTGCTTAGAGAGGGAGAAAGGGCTATGTTTGCCTGCTCCAAGGTCTATGAATAAATTTCATACAACTTGCTTCAAATTATCTTCTTAGCTTTCTTTCCGAAGTTGGTTAACAATTGTGTTCCTCCACTTGGCATAGAAAACCACATGGTTTTGTGTGTCTGGGAGGAGGGGAATGGCTGAGGGATTATGATATCTGCTTTAGTTTCTCTGTGTTACCTACTTGCCAAAATTAAATTCTTCACACTTATTGAAATCCAAAAGCACATTGTCTTATGACAGCAGTGACTTCTGGTACTGAAATGTAAGTCCAGGTTAATTTAAAGGGTTCTGAAAAAGAAAAATTACCTAATGCCATCTCCTAGCTTTGAATATAAAACCATTAAAACAAAAAGGTTTGGAGTTTTTATTAAACTTTACCCATTTACTAATGTCATAACTTTCAAAATAACTCATCATATTCTTCAGATGTATTCCCATGCGTGTTCTGAAATGTAGATTGTTTCATTATAACCAAACTTTTAGTATTTTTAACATAAGGATAACAAAGGGATATCACATAAGGATTCATGAGAGTCTTACCTTATTTGAGCACCACTAACAGGAACTACATTCCTCATCTTCCATAAACATTTAAAGAAACTTCCTCATGCATTCCTGTCAAGAAGTAGGATTTATGAAAACCCACCATTTTCCTGGATTCTCAAGAAGGAAAATCCCTTGGTACAGATCTATTTTTAAAAATTAACCTAGTCTTTAAAAGGTGGAAAATTATAGAACTTACCTTTTAAGCAGAAGCCAGGAATTCCTCTCCTGTGTCATAGAGAGCTTGAGTGCAGCTTGGGAAGATGTGCAAGGTGATGTTTTGTCATGGTGAATCCAAGCAAGAGATACAGGGTTCAGACCAGTATTGTCCCCACTGCACAAGCAGGGTCTAGCACTTCCCTGATGTGTAAGGTGATGCTGAGTCTTATGTGACAGGATATTATAGGTACACGAAGGGTTCTGTATTGCCAGGTATACAGACACCACCTTGGTGGTACTTGAACAGGGAGTTTGCTAGTGGATTGTGGCCAGCCTACCACAGCTTAACCTCACACTGGAAGCCTAGACCTGCCCCCCAGAGCACTTTGCCACGATGAGATACCCAGGCCTCACTCCACAGGCAACGTCACTATTTAGTCACGTTTAAGAATGGAATTCACAAACTCAGCATACCAAACAGGAATTACCAAACTCATCTTTGCCCATGTTTATTGTGAGAAATTAAAATGATTCACTTTTAATATAAATGCCTTAGCCCTTTTCCCCTCTTTTAGAAACACAGGTATTCTCTTCTGACCACAATTCCACTTCTGAAGCTAAGCACCAAAGTCAGCTGCCTATCTTTCAGCAAAACTTCCCCAAAGTAGTGGATACTGCCCTCTTACCCAGCAGTTCACTGGCTAAGTGCACTAAACCTAGAGAAGTGAGATCCAAACTGAGTTCCCTCCTGTGCCTCAGCTACCCCAGTTAGAGACCAGATGAGACCAACCAGGATGCAACAATCATTTTGGCTGAGTCCCCTTAGTAATTCCTTTCAATGTTCTTTCACTGAGTGCATTAAAAACAGTTAAATAATATATTGGACCCAAAGATAATTACAAGCAATCCATATAATTTTGTGTTTAAGGGCACCGAGCTCTCAGAGACAAGACCTGAGCAGATTAAATATTAGCATTAATTTTTCTAACACGGAATTACATACCCTGAAGTTTTTAAAACTGTGAGCCTTTATGGTTGTAAAAACAAGCTTGGACATGCAATGCAAACACATTTAGAGTTACAGTGTCTGAAAAAGCCCTGGCAATGCAGGCCCGAACACCACAAGCACAAGACAAGGGCCTCCACTTTCACATGCGTATAGGAAGATAGACATTGATGCATGCTTCTCGGAGAGAAGATAGGTGCTGCTCCTAGCACTCACATGCAGGATCTAGGTTGTATTTGATGATAAGGCCATGCCATATTTTAGTATAAGGAGAGAACCTGTCATGGGCACCCTGTCTGTTATTGGCAAGTGCCACTAGAATGGGGGATCTTCACTATTGCCGTGACAGGAGGAGACTACTTGTAGGTAAGAGTCCATGATATTACCTCTCTCTGTACTTTCTGTGCTTCATCTGGTGTTTACATTGATCAGCCCTTTAAGAAATCCCAAGGTCAACTTTCTGTGACTAGTCAGTCGTGCTTTGGTTACTGGCTCAGTTATCAACATGGGACTGTTGGCCCCACTATATATTTAGCAGCAACACACTTACAGGTTCTTTGCTGAATTAAACTTGATAAGCTTTCCTCATCGTATTTCACCAGTTCCCTTAAATAAGCCTTAACTTTTAATTAACAATTATTTTATTTTTTAGGCAATAGATCTCATTTATCAATCAAGCATTCCTCTCTATCCTAAGAACATCCACTTATTTTTCAGACTCATCTGCTTTTTCACACATTTCAAATCTTGTGATGATTTAGTGATGGGTTACTCAGACTTTTGTCACCTTGAATTTTGCTGCCAAATATTTAATTACCATACCTTAAATTCTTCTCTTTGTATACGATAACATCTAAATTTGCTCAGGGCAAACTAAAAGTTTACTGCCAAAATAGTGCTGTAGATAAATGTTCCTACACAGAGATTGTCTGCATTGCTGAAAAAACCCCAAACTACCAACACCAAAATTGAAGGCCTTCCAAAACTGATACTATTAACAGAGAGAAATTAATAAAGCTGTATAGAGAAGTATCCACTACAGTTATACAAAAAGTTAAGAATATGAGCTGCTTGCTCCTGTGTTTATAAAAGCAAATTTAAAAAACACAACCAAACAAACAACATAAAGCCCCACTGCTGACCAGTTTATCCAAATGGGTTTAATCTCTTTTTCTCTAGAATCCAGTACAATAATGATGTGCTTTTCCTTTTTAATTATGCAGATTATTAAAAACACATAAGAATTCTCACCTTTGAAAAATATTCCTTCTGCCTTGTTATTTTAGTTAGGATATAAAATTGATAACACAGGTCTCAAGAGACACAGAGGAGAGGCCTGGCCTAATTCCAAGGATTTCAGATTTTTATTTTGTGAAATGAATACTATTCATCTGCCTGAAAACAAAATGTGAAGAGCAGTACTATGCACTTGAGAGATCAGTACAGATATCAAAGGAATTTGATTAGATCCCATATGAATTAGATTGCTGTATCATATTTTGAAAATTGCTTTATGGTATTTTGAAAAAAAATTTGTTATATTTGTCTAAGTTCAGGACTAGAGGTCAGGAACTCCAGATTTTAATAACAGCTGACAGCGACTGTGTAGATAAAAGTACCTCAATATTTTTCCTCAAGTATGTCACCTGGAAAATGAGGACAATGGTGCAGATTCTTTCATGTGAGAATAAAGGAGGAGAATTACAGCTTTGTTTAAGACATCTTGGAGAATAAGCTGAAGTACACTAAACTGTTAGCAGACTTCTACAGTTGTCCGCCCTTCTGCCATAAAACTATCAAAGAAAATTCAAAATCTTAAACATACCTTTTAAAGGTAAAACTGAGTTAAACAATAGAGTTAAATAAGAAAAAGTCAAATCGGACCGGGTTTATTTAGGGTAAACTCTAAATATTTTAATTACATATGTTTATTTCAGAAAAAAATTTAGAAAGATTACTTATTTTAAGAAAAGCATACCAGCCTAGTATTAATGGGATTTTTTACATGATCAAATGATGTACCCTGTAAAATTGCATCTCTCCAGTTTACTTGATTACCATGTTGTATGGTAAAAAGAAAAGGGATCACCTAATATATAAGGATTCAATTTCATAATAGCATGTGTCATTTTTGATTATTTTTTTTTCAATCCAGGATGATGAAAGCAAAGCCTCTACAAAGTTGTAGATGGAAACATATGTAAAGTATGTGGCTGAACCACCTGGGAGTTGTAGGTTAAAATTTCTCAGCTCAGAATTTCCAGTGACCAGGGGAAAACACGGGTCTGAAGAATTATGAGCAAACCAGAAGGCAGGTTTTCTTCCATTCACAATCAGTAAATATTAGGAAATTAATGTTGGGCAATCATATGGAGAGAAGGGCTGATGCTTTCTCCAATTCAAATTTTGCTTAAGTTTACTAAAAAAGTGATAAAGGTATAAATTAAATTAAATCTCTTACAATAGAGATACTTTAGAAACAGATCCCTAAAAAAAAAGGGAATTGAAGGGAAAGAATGAAAAGAGAAACACTTTAAATTCACCCAAAATAGGCTGGCAGAACAGCTCTAACTAAAGCAGAAAAAGTATTATCATTTTCTCAGACTGAAAAGCCCAAAAAGGGACTCTAACCTAGAGAGTTTCAAATCATTACAACAATCATTTGAGAAGAATCTCCTTTGTCAGTCTTATGAACAGTATAGTTCTTAATTCAAGTTAATGACTTAGGGGTAAATCCTGGAGAAGAAGTAAATCCTTCAAGAAAGGCCTCTGCTTCATACAAAAGCTATCAAAGAGCTTAGTGACAAAATCCTCTGCCCCAGTTGGTCAGGCTGCCTGGGCAGCTGGCCTACTGCAGTTAATATACACTGTAAAAGGTATACCTTGTAAAAGGACTTACAACTGGCTACTTTCCACATGGATTTTTTGGTTTTTTTTTTCTTCTAGGGTGTTTCAGGGGTCTGCTTTGACATTTCAATGGCATTCTGTCATCCCATATATCATTCAAATAACTCCGTGTCTCAGCTGATGCAGTGTTTGGCCGCTTGTGGTTTCTGATGAACTTAGTGATGCGCTTTCACAGCTTTTATGAAGTTTATGGTTTGTGATCAGACATTAATGTGGAAAAACTACTTCAATTTCATTTAATGTCAAACATTATATGACTGCATCATCATTTTAAATTACCTGGCAACAATTAGACAGTTATAGGTCTACAGATTGCTGCTCTGGCATGAATTACAAAGCATAATGATAACCTGTTGCCCTTATTTCATAAGTTCCTTTCTTTCAGACAATATTGATCATAATTAACCAGTAGACTTTTTGCTGTATCAGAGTAGCACCTGTCTCAAAATATAGATGTCACTACTATGATTTCTACACTGTAAACATTGGAAGTTCTTTTTGAAGTTAAATAAGAACTGAGACAAATAGATACATATACACATATATGTATACTGACATACATGGTGGAACTTCCCCCATTCTTTATTTCAAGTACTATTCTTTCTGTAATAGTATGCTTTTCGAATATTTTTCTTTATCATTTATCTGCCTACTTTTAACATTTAATTAACACAGTTCCAAATTGTCAAGATAATGTGGTTTTAACCTTCCTTATTTTCTGTTGACTTGCCTAAGAACATGATAATTAGTGTTGGTTATATACAGCATGACATTTCTTCCTTCTCCAGCAAATGGATAATCTTTTACTTTTTTCTGATAGTGCTGCTCTTACTGAATTTATTCCATGATTATTTCCCTTTATCATTCTGTTACAAGCTTTTAAACCATTCTTCAAAGTATTTTTTTCATTTGATTCATCAGGATTCAGGAACACATATACCTTGTTTCAAGTTTTTCAGTTCTTTGAAAATGTCTTTTATTCTGTTTACATTTCTCTTTAGTTTTTATCTGTAATTACTGTATCAAATGTATTAAAAGGCAACCAAAAAAAGTATTTCCAAATTGATTTTAAGATCTTTATTGATATGTATACAAAATTTCGGAAGACAATATAAAAGATACCTACTGGTCTTGTCACATGATCCTGCAAAATGCTGTATTTCAGCTCATTTAAATGTGTAATTTATTTGCTTTTTTATCATCAACATTTTACATTAAATTTAGCTGCTATGTCATGTAATGCTGTATCACAAATACTTAGGAAGTGGAACTAAATTAGTCGTGTATTTTTGCATGCCTTTTGTGATGGGAGTTCCTGTGCTTGAGGCTATTGGGACACTCTAGAGGCATTTCCATTTTTCATAGCTGAATAGCTCCATGAGTAAAATTTAATCCTAGATCTTCAATTCCCACTCACTGATTTCACTTCTTTCAACTGTAATTGTTCCACTTTGCCAGGAATTGTTGAAGATCTACTGAAATACAATGCCAGAGCTTTCACAGCACCTATCAACCAGTTAGAAAGAAACAATTGTAATCTGTCCTAGCTAATACTTCAGTTTATGTGAGGGAAGGATAGAGGAGTTCACTGTGGAGTAAAAGAGGGAGACTGGAAACAGCTCTTTCTTTCCCCACGGGCAATAAAACTCCCGTTCAACTTTTGAAAGCTCCAGGGTCTAGTTCTTGGGACAGGTTCAAGACTATGAACCTGATGTGAAGGGAGATGTGCCTTGAAGCCCAAAGGAATGGTAAGAATATCTTAAAGGCTGGAGATTTAAGGTACAACAATTTCTCATTTAACTTCTCTGGTAGTGTAGACACCTACTTACACTGTAGACTGATACAGATATTCTTTACTTTCCCCAGTCTCCAGGCCATTACTTATCACTGCACTGTAAAGTTCCCTACAGGTCAATATGTCCACAAATGAGATGTTGTAGTACAAAGTTCAAGCACTTAAGTGTCCTTTGTGGATCTAATCTAAAGTCGCTTTTGAAAACAGGATTTAGGGCTTCTGACACTTTTACCCTATGTGTCCTGGGGTCACGTGTTGAGATATAAGGAAATTAGTTGCCAGGTCTCTTGAGCCCCAGCTCCCCCATGTGATCACAGGATGCTTCTCTTCAGCACATTAATTTGGTCAGGGCATTGACACCACTATAATGTAATAAAAAAGACTCTCAAGTTCATGCCTGTTTTCCAGGCATGAACTTGCCTTGGCTACCTACTGCCTATGCAAAGTATGTTTACGTACATGCTTATTTTTACCTTTTCCAGAAATTCCTAATAAAATAAACCATGCTGAAGCCAAACATCTTGCAGACACCTCAGGGTCAGACAAAACAGAAAGAACAACAAAGAGGTCCAGAGTGTCAACCATAAGGCGGATATTTGACATGGCAAAACACCGAACAAAGAGGTCATCCTTCTTCTCAACTGGTGTGAAAGTTTGCCCACAAGAATCTATGAAGCAGATTTTAGCCAGTCACCAAGCTTACTATAGATTAAGAGGTAAGATGATTATTGTAGCATGTACTTCCTCCTGCAAAGTCTTTCTTTTAATTGAGGAAACACAGTAATTTTCCAGAATCTTGTTCTTCACCTTTAACCAGTGTATGTGCTATTTGCTGTATGGTTTATTTTTACATAGATAAGCATAAAATAGACAATGTTATGTGTGCATCAGAAGGGTTCAAGACAGACAGTTACCAGAAGAAAATAAAAAAAATGCACTCGAAGGACTAATGAACTTGGAGCGGTTGCATAGTGTTCTAGCACGGCTGAACGTGAAGACCAAATCGTGCTTGCATTACTGTGTAAAGATGTACCACCTTTCTCACAAGTGCAGCAGGTACCATCATTGCAAGTCAGAATTAATCCCACCAGTTTAAGACAAATAATGAAAGTATTAATTGGTCATTGCACAAATATGTTGGTGTATCTGTAGTTACAGTAAGTCTGTAGCAGTATTAGTATACAACAAACACTGTCTTATTTTCAAAAGGTCTCAAATATTTCTTCTGCCCTTTCTCAACCAATTTGCTCTCGCCCCAGCCCTTTTTTACTTCCCTTGCCCATAGAGAGCCTATAGACTTACCACTCCAATTCTAGGTCCCTAGAAATCACGGTGCAAATAGGCTCCTGGTTTTTATATTTTCTCTCTTCCTCCCTCTATCCCTCCCAGTCAGTGACTGTTTCAGTTTGTATTAGAAAATGGGTATTTTTGCACTGCAGCTAGACAGTCCAAAGCTAATTCTAAAACCTAGTCAGCATTTCTGGAATGCAAGTATCCAAGGCAACATCTGCTCTCTAAATCACCTCTGCTTATCTGTTTTTCCTTTATATTGGTCTCCAACCATTCACATACATCTGTGTAACTGGGCTGCTCCTCGGCTCTCTTTTAGATAGCTCCCTCTGAAGTGAAACCTGGATGTAGAGCTGCAAAACTTTTACTCCAGCAGCCACTTTCTACAGGCAGCATGGGAAAACTACACCAATGTCTGTAGCTATTCCTACAGATACAAAAGTATTTGGTCTCCATTGTAGCAGCCAATGGGCACTAGACAGAAATCTGAAATGCGTTAAAGACGCTGATCCAAGAAGCATTTCTTAATTTCAAATTGATCCTGAAAGTCCCTGAAACTCACTGATTACATCCCAGATGGTGTTTAAAGCAAGCTATCGTGAAACAGGCTGGTATCATTATCTTGAACTCAAAGAACCATATGTATGACCTTTTCTTTTAAAAAACTGAATATGACAATACTACCAACTTTTTGGAGAGCACCACATCAGCTGGACTCTATAAATCTTGTAGTGCAAGCAGGTTTAAAGTTATACCTCCTTCTCCTCAGCAGTGTCCTACACTCACAAAATTCTCTGAACAGGTGTCATCCAATTCTTCAAAGTGAAACCTGAGTACTTCCCCAAAAAGCAAGCAAACAAACAACTGTAGCTGAATAATTTGTACACTCATTCAGAAAAAGGTGTTTCTGCTCCCTTGAATAGTTGCACATTTTGCATACAGTATCCTTCATTAAAACCTCAAATATTTTTCCTGCAAGGAAAGATCACAATCCTTGAATCTGTAACCACAGTACAAGCCTTCATGGAAAAGTAATCTAGTATCCATACTGGAGCCTTACAGCCTGTGCCTATCTGTGGCACAATCTTACCTTTATTTTGTTTTGTACATATACTTTCAGGTCTGTTCTTTTCTGCGTCTAAAGTCTAGGAAATCACTTCTACCCCTCCAAGTCCCACGACACATTTAGAACTGTAATAGCACTGTGGATCATATCAGTCCTCTAGAGAATTTTTCTGCTTTCTATGAAAAATTACACTTTTTTTTTTTTTAACACACACAAATATGCTTCCAGGAATGAGCACATGACACAAAAGAGCTCAGATATAGGAGCTCAGACAGTTTCTACTGGATAACCTGAGCCTACTGTGACCCTACATCAACTCTGAAATAACACACTATAGCATAAGTCACAACGAGGACAGTTTCTCACATGGGGCAAACTGGGTGAAAGCAGGGAATCATCTACATCACCTCCTCAACTGGTCACGTGTCACGTTTATCTGGTAACTGGATTACTTATCATCAGATGGTATATCTTTATTCAGCAGTTGCTGCTCAGAAAAACAGATACCAGAGAGTTGCAAGAAAGAGAGGATAGAAATTAGCTTTAACTGCTAGCTCATAATGAATAAATCTCCTCAAAAGACAGCCTGTTCCTTTTTAATAGTCTGACCACATCTGCTCCACATGCAGCTGCTCTACGCGGAGGGCAGGTTGCTTCTGAGATATTATTGAGGGGCCCTAACAAAGCTGGGTGAGTACATCCCTACAGCAAGTTTAGAGTATACCTAGAGAAACCGACTGCACTAATTTCAGAGACACGATAATGCAGATAATGAACTCACTCGAAGTCAAAGTAGGTACCAAGTACTGAAAATAAATGACCCATCTCACAGTAATGAGCTTTGCCAAGTGAAGTGCTACAGGCAACAGCTTTTAAATGGCAAGTTTCTGTTAAAATGTTTTTTCTAATAAGTTTGAAAATTCCTCTCTCTAAGAGCATTTAATTTTAACCAACATTTTGAAGTGTGTTCCTTCATTTTGAGTGATGAATGTGTAAACGCATAAATACCAAATCGCTTTTAAAAGGCTTTCAAGCTTACTTTTGGGTAGAAAGCATCCATCCCCAGCCCCTTTCTTCTTACTCAGTCTGCCAGGAAGCTGTGTGGGAAGCCTTTCGTATTTTTCTGGATCGGATTCCTGATACTTCAGAATATCAAAACTGGGTTACTGCCTGCCAGAGGGAAACTTTTTGCATATTCGACATTGGCAAAAACTTCAGCAATTCCCAAGAGCATCTGGAAATAATCCAACGGGTAAGGATTACTGACACTTGTTTAGAAAACTGAGAGAGACTTCCAAGTCCCTCCCCATCTGCTTATTTAAGGGCAAAGTATTGCTCAGGAGGAGGAGGGGGCATATCTTAGAAGGAAAATATACAATATAGTAAAAAAAAAGAGCTAACAGGTTCTATTTGGTTGGATACACCCACTAGTAAAATTCTGTTTTTCTTAATCTTTTTGCAGCGAGTAAAACATAGAGCCTTCCAGGAAAGGTAAGTAGCACAAGTAGAACCTTGCCACTTGATGTTACTGCATTTTTTGAAAAAGATACGTGTAGATGCGCGTGGATGTGAACAGATATACAGATAGCACTGTGGTGTATTTGGTGTGTGCTGTGAGAGAGGTGTATACTGTATGTGTCATAGTACACAGCAATTGAATCACAAATAATGGAGGTGGCCAAACGTCTGAGTTACCTGTTCGCTTTGAGACACCAGATAATGTTATCTCAGACTAATGTGAGCATGAAACCCTGTCAGAGACATGGCTTTGCATTAGAACAGTGTTGATCGGCAGTGTGAAAAAAGGTGCTGTATAGTTTCTCATATAGGAAAGTCCAAGAGCTTAACAAAGGTTTATCTGAGAGGCTTCATTAAGCAATAATATAAACACTCTATGCCTTCACTTTAGCCTTCTCCTGTATTTTTGCACATCATGACAGCGTCAACTAATGTGATACTTTATTCTACAAACTCTTCGGAAAAAATATGCCCCTGGCAAGACTCAGAAGTCTGAGAATGACAGGATTAAAGTTATAATGCTGAACTCTCACTGCATATAAATATTGTAGTACACCCAGTCAAATCATTGTCCACAACTTCTCTGAATAATGTATTGTTTTTTCCTTCAAGTTTTTTTGATTTTCAGGACATTTTCAGGCAAATAATCTTTTGCATTCATAAGTTACACTGTCTCATGATCACAGAGATCCTACATATCATTGTTCATTCCAACATGAGAGATTTGAGTGCTTTCTCTCAGAAATGTATGTTTAATAATGTAGGCCCTAATTAAACTCCCCTGGAAGGCCAAAGGGAGGTATTTTCATTCAGTCCAGTGCAAACAGCAGCAGCAAGGCAGTAAGTGGAGTGACTGATCTCAGAGTTCTTAAGTTCTATGTCAACGGTATGGTTTTCCCTAGACACAATTTAGAAGACAAAGTAAATTCTATGAAATTACTTGTATTTTAGCTGGAAATACAGCCAGCCATGACTATGCATGGTTGGACTTCATCTTTACTATTGTTTGGCTTGGGAAACATTTTGCATCTTCTGTAGATGCCATATAGAGACATCAGTCTCTAGTTAAAACACAACACATAATTAGTTAATATTGTGAAAACATTATAAATAGTACTTTCATTCTCACTGCATAAGATATCCAGAAGATGTGGTAAATCAGTTGTTGTTCATGTTTTTTGTTTACGTTATTAAACATCTCTGTTGGTCCAGTATAGAAATCAACCTCGTACATCTTTTCTGTCTACACTACAGGCCTTATGCTATCTCAGTTAACACCACACCACACATTTACAATGCCCTTATTCTTTCATTCATACCAGTTTTCACAAATACTCCACCTGTGTGCACTGTAGAAATTTAGAGGAATTCTATTCTCACTTATTTCAAAGACCGGGGTTTTTATTTTATGCTGTGCGTTTTTTCCACACCCTCCTTAGAACCCAAAACAATTGAAATTCTTCACACCCCAATTTCAGGAAAGAGATATCCCAAAATGTCGCTAAGAAGATTCTTATCTAAAAATCTAAATTTTTCCAAAAGGGGAATGATTGAAAATTTGGGGTTTGAGAAGAAATTATTCTGTAGCCTTAACTGCAGGAATATCTAATACATCAATTATAAAATGTACTTAGATATACATACTACTCCTGCTTCTCAGGCAAGCCAGCAAAACGTATTCATCACCTCATGACTGTAAAACTTACAACAGAAAATAATACCAACAATTCAAAACCAAATCATGTGATACGAGGCAGACAACCTTACAACATACCCACCATATTCTTTCCTGGGTTTTCAGCTGTCTTCCATGGAAACCATGGCAGGCATAAACCCATGAATATTACATCCAGATGCAAAAATAAACATTCCTACATGTCATAGTAATCTGGATCCAGGAATTTGACTTGAAACTATCATTATTTGGAAGCATCCTTATGATATTATAATGCAGGCCAACAACTGAAAAATAAGTACATCCATCCTCTCCTCACACCATACCATACTCTCTTGGTAACATGAAATGTCCATTGGTCCTAAAATTAGAAGAAGCCCAAAGCTCTCCCTGAACTATATTGACAGGATGAGATATAGCAAAGAAGACAAAAGTTGGTTTAGATGTACAAGAAGTCTTGCTTCCATTTTAGACAGTGGTCTACCATTCCCTAACCTCAAAGGGAAACAAAAACAGACCCAGTGCACTGATCTAATTTATGCAATCCCATCCCTCCAGTTGCATGGATAAAATCAGGCACAAAATCTCATGAGCAGATTCCTAACAGGACTGATAATCATTGGCAGAGGAATATATCAAATCAGTATTTTTGTAAGAGCAAATATTACACTGAAGAAGAGGAAAGGAAATACATAAGCTGTTGAATTAAAAATATGATCTACTGTTTCACTGCCTGTTTAACTGGCTTACAAAATATTCCATTAGAAATAACTTCACTCATTTAAACTACACTTCTATATTTTTATATTTTTTTACATTTTTTTCATTGCCAGTACAGCATGGAGATAATTAAATCACTCATTTCTATTTGATTGATAGGAAAGATGAAATATCTGCAGAGAAAATAGGAGGCAAAAAGGTGGAAGAAATTCCTTCCATTTCTACAGGTAAAATCTAGTCTGCTTTTTGTGTCTGTCCATTACATAGAATTGCTAAGGCCAGTGATTCTTAGGTCTTAAAATGCTGTAATTTAATGAATGCAGTAGAAGCATGACAAGTTCAGTGAAGTACCATGAAAATGTTTTTAGCAAAATAATCTTTATGAAGCAACTTTTTATCTCTTGACAGCATGTCTGCTACTCAAATGTAGCATTCCAAGTTGACTTTTGCCTTCAGTCATACACATGCAATGCTACTCATGTTTGGCCTGGAAGACAGTCTGTGTATTGTATAAAACACAGCAGCTTTACCCATGCCGTAAGTCACGGCCACCTTCCAGTGGCCACCCTCCTTAAAGAAAGCTGCTCCAGTGTGCTGACACCTGACCAAAACAGAAAGGGGAAGATTTTTGATGTGCAAACTTGTTCTTGCCTTACTTTTCTTTTAATCCCCCTGCAGGCTCCCCTGGCACACCCCTCTCTCCATATGCACCTAATGGCACGCTGCTCAATGAAATCGTTAACGACACGAAGACTCCTGTGAAGGTCAGGGCAGCCTGTTTTCCTATCCCATTTTTTCACTCACCTTTTTTTTTTTTTTTGAGCTCAGCTAGAAGAAAAGAGGAAGACACCTTATAAACACTTAGGGCTTTAAACCACGAGTTCTATCTGTTTCAGCAAGTAGGACTGAAGGGGTCCATTAGCATCTGTTCTGTACCAGATCAGGGCATGATGTTTCTTAAGTATGAGGGATAAAGTATAAAAGTATGGAAACCAGCTTTTAGAAAGAGTCTTCATTCTTTGAAGGAGGGGCCTGTTGCCTATCTTGCACCATTTTGCAACCTTGTTCTTCATTAAATAACACCAAAAAAAGCATACCTTCTAGGCCTGCCACAACACAGGAGATAAGACTGGCCCTTCCTTGCCTTCTTCTGGCCAGACAACCAGCTATCAAAGAAGCATCTCCACTGCTATCTCTAAGATCAGCCATGCAGCACAGCTCTGAGAACCACCCCTTCCTCCGCAGGTTTACTGCAGCTGCCACCAGTTACCTCTGAGAGAAGGGTGGAGTGCTGGGAGGGGTGGTTGTTTTCCCTGGCTGCTAGTGAGGTAGACGTGGTCTCAGCACAGGTGTGTGGCCTCAGGGAACCTTTTGGAACCTCCCTCTTGGGGCATCACCTGAGAAGACCCTGCTTCTGAGGAGTCTGAGCTCTTACATTTCCCCTTTGCTTTGCTATGAGAGTTTTTCCAATTTGTACGAAGTTTGCCCCTAGAACAGCTAATTGAAAAACCTCTATGGGTGGGGTTTTTTTGAGTTTTGTGCATACTGGCTGTAGGAAGAGGCTCATTAGGGGCCAGGAATGCTGGGTGCAGCCTCACCATCACACCCCTGGCAAATTGCCACTGTTTCCCATCCCATCTATACAAGCTCCTCAGCTCTAGCACAGGAATTGCACTGGCTTGATCCCAGATAAATGCTGGTTTTACTGCCCAAAGTTATTACATCCTCATAAGATAAGAAAGCAAAATAATCTTTACATGTTCTCAATTTTCTATTCTCTACCTGTATCTCAGCTCTTATAGCAAAAGAGCTAATAAAATATGAGGGAAAAGTGGTTTTAAAATCACTTATATTCCTGAATCTTCCATTTATATGACAGAACATTAGAGAATGCTCTTTCTCTAACTGATGAGCCATATTTTTATGCACAATACAAAACATACATTCCTCTAAAACTGAGGTATTCTAAGGAATGATATAGCTGAGCTGAGTTTTGCAGAATCAGTGGGTGCAGGAAGTGCGCTCTCCTGTTTCACTCATTCTGTCATTCTATTATTAACATCTTACTTTCTCTCTTATCCCCTGAGACTGCAATCACACTTATTTCTTGTTCTGCTTATTTTTGGAAGGTATTAAAGCCTAGGTGTTATGTATGGGACAGATGTCTCTAGCAGCCTTATGCCAACTTACCTGGCAGCAGAAGTGGAAACTTCACCTCGCTGTGAGATTCAGGCTGATGAGCTTGCTGCTCTTTTGGGCCAGTTTCTTCTTGATCTTGTTGTATTTGTTTGTATTTTCTCCAAGGTACAAGAAGTCTGGCTGAGAGTAGAATTATCTTTGAGCAAATCAAAAAGATAAAAGCGTGTTTAAAGAATACAGAATATCGATGTATTGCAAATAAATATGAACATGCAACGTATATGCAGTACGTTCAGTAAAGAAGAATTTGTTTTTTGTTCTGTGATCTTTGTATTTTTAACAGGCTTTCTTTAGACCCTGAAAGATTTTATTCAGGAAAAAAAGTGTAATAAAATACGTTGGCAGTAAAATGCAGGGGTGGTATGTGTTAACATTAGTAACAAGATTTGTGAAGAAGGACTTACAGCTTGGTAGAAGGCAGGAGTTTCCTGGGTGACCTCTCTGCATCACCTCTTAAGGTACTTGCATTCCAAGACTTGAAATTTGAAGCTCAGCTCTTTTTGTGAATAAGGAACAAGAGATCTCTTCTGATCTTAAAATTAGCAAATCTAACTTTACTTTAGTAACTTTATATCTAGGATGAATTAGGAAACCTTTCACAATGCACCCATAGCATCTTTGCCCCTTCTGGGCAGCACATCATAGCCTACAAATGATTTGGCTTTCAGAATTTAGTGTAATTAAAGAACAAAAATTAGTAAATGTAAAGAAAAGCTACAAATACTGTTGAGAAACAGCAAACAAAATGAGTACTTTTAACACCAGTAATTCACTCACCACAAGAACAGTGTATCACAGGTAGGGCTAATTCTACTTTATTATCAGAAAACCCAAATGCAAACTTCTGAAACATAAACAGAGAGTCCAGCACTCTGCTCTGACTGACCATGGGTTTTCTGAGCGTAGGATCCCAACTAGCTTGTAGAATTTTCTTGTCACTCTCCTTGATGTCACGTACTGTCCTCAAAGTGGCAAGTAAAGCTATATGACTTTACAATGATGGAAGAAAGACTTGGAAACAGTCTCTGTGCAAGAAATGGCTTGGTTTTCTTCACCTTCATTTATGCATTTCAAAGGCAATGCTCAAGTTACAATAGTAGAAACTTGTTTGCAAAGAGAGAAGAATTAAGCCAACAGATATGTATAGGAACTGTCATCTTTTTGTAGAATAAGGTTCAGAAAGTTATTTTGGGGATGGGCTTAAAAGGGAACCTAATCTACCTATTAAATACCAACACGTTGGGAAAAAAAATCACTTAGTTTTATTTCTTCACTCTTTTTATTTTTTTTTCTTTTCCAGGAGCTGGGAACAAATGCAGTCCCTGAACTCCCTGTGGAGCAAATGGTAGAATTCAGTGTAACTCTCACTGATCAAGAGTACACAACTGAACTTAGTGATCCCAACTCCCCAGAGTACCAACAACTAGCTGCCAAATTTCAGCTACAGGTAAGGAGGCTGAGTGAATGCAAAAATTTTGACTTTATACCTTGGCCGAGGTTCATACTATGAAACTACCCTCACCATGAAATAGAATTAGGATCTACTGCCCTCACTTTGAACAGATCAAGACCTTCAGTTTTTCCCCTCATTCAAGCTATCTGTTCAGCCACCAAGCTAACAAGCCAACATCTTAGAAGTAGAGCCTCAGATAACTGATTAACAGAATAACTTCAGGAATATCATTCAGGCTTAATCAAGAATTCACCGGCAGTACTTTGTCATAATTTAATTTCTACAATAAACCTAAAGAGAAATACGTTTAAAGTAATTAGTTACTGTTGTCTGAACTATTCTTCAAAGGACTTGCACTCATTTTGTTGTGCATTGCCACAGTTTCTATAAGAATTGGAATATCTGTGGTGTTTTCATATAATTAATAATATTAACTGAATGTTCAGCTATCAGTTTAACAGCAGATAGCAGATAATGACTTGAGGTTCCCGAAAGGTTTTCTTAGTAAAAGTAACTAGAGCTTCTTATCAGTTTTATGAACGTTCCTTAGTGCAAGTTATTTTGCTTTCCTGATTCAGTTCCAGATATGCATAGAAAAGTGGTGAAGGATGTGCTGGCAGAGCTGATAAAGAAATGGTTTCTATGAAGCTTTCCAGTATTACCCTCAATCAGCAGTGCCTGCAGACTTTGTTTACTAACTATATAACGTGTCTTCTATCCAAAACCATTTAATCATACAATTGTTACAGTAGAATTGAAAGTGTATTGTTATTCTATTTGTACAAGACAGTTACGACTGTTTAATTTATAAATTATTAGTCAAATAATCTAAACCCATCTGCATTTGGTTAATATTTCTAAGTAATTAACAATTTACAGGTGACTTGAATCACAAAACTATTCATGAACCAAAACTGCTGAAAAACCATTTGATACATGTTATTTGACTTTTTCTCTTATGATCTAGATAATCGCTGATTTACATAATTACTAAAAAAGAGCTATATTTTGTGCTTCATTTTGCCTGTTAACAGGTAATACAATCAGTATATACAAACTAAAGACTATAAGCTGAGCAATTATGATAACACAAAGAGGATAGTTGAGACTATTTCTTTCTCAAAAAAAAAAAGATATTGTGTCAACCTGTGCCTGCCTTTCAGTTACAGATCTTACACTGTATTATTTTTTTATGGTTTTATATAGATGAAAAAAATATTTGAGAAACTTCCAGGATTCAAAGAAATCCGCGTATTAGGATTTAAGTAAGTAAGAAAATGGGGCTCTCTTTTCTGTTGGCTGCTAGGGTTCTCCTGTTCCTTCTTGCCCTTCAAAACGAAGAGACCTGTGGACTAGTGTGGGGGTGGAGAAGGAGGGGGAGGCATGCTGCTGTAAATAGAAAACAGTTTATGGGAATACCAGAGAGACAATATGGCAAGAAGTGCAAATACATTCCAAGTGAGACTATGAGATTTTGAATTACTAAGTAGATGTATGTTAGATTCCCTGAGGGGTGGAGGATACAATAATTCCTTTGAATTGTTTGCAAGCAGCCCTGTACTAAGGACTTTTTAAAATTACAAGATACAGAGAGTTAGCGGTACGATTATTTAAGTGACTGCTTTTTTGTGTGTGGATCCTGTGCTGTTCATAGATCACTGTGAAGTGAGGGTTGGTTGCAGGAGGCTACATGTCCACACATATAAAAATTTTCCACTACTAGTTTTCCAGGTGTTTCAAACAATTTAAAACTTCTAATTATTTTTCAGTAGATTTGAGTTCTGTCTTTCAATTTCTTTTAGTTTTAGCTTCCTTGTATATTTACTACTAATACAAGCTCTTATGTACTTTTTCAGTAGAGGTTCTAAAGTGGAGGGGGACATAAAAAAATGGGTTATGCTTCTATAGATAAGAGCACATTGGGTAAAGAATTAAATGAAAAATAACTAATAGTAAGAAACTGTACAAAATTGAAAAGGAATAAAGAGCATGGAAAAAGACATAAATTTAAAGTGGGCTTACAGCACAGCATCAGAAACATTCAGCCCTTCTAGTAATATTTAATACATTAAAAAACACTCATATTGCAATGTAATTTTAGACTAGAGCATCCTTCTTCCTAGCATATCTCTCTGCAAAACTGCTGGGGGAAAGGTGAGAGTAGAGCAAAATAGACTGAAAATTAGTTGCTTATATTTTTATATTGAAATCAGTAAAACAAAAAGCTGCCACAGAAAAAGCAGAGAAGTCTATAGTAGCATCTCATAGTTATTTGCAATAACTAACCCCTTTCAGTTATGACTCCAGGTCTGGGATCCATTTCAGTTTAGTATCTTGGACTTAGGAGCTACATTCATCAATATGAAGACCAGGATTGATTCCCACCATCTAGTAATTTAGTTAACTCCTGAGAGGTACAGATCAGCAAAGACAGATGTTGCTGTCTATTCTCCCTTAGCCATATTAGTACACATATTAGCAGCGTTTCCCACCTGACAATATTATAAATATTCTAGAGAGTTCGTCAGGGAAAATAACAGGGCATTACATACAGAAGGTCAACACAGGCATGTCTTCCAGAGGTAATTAATAGTTTAAGTTACCCCTGTGCCTAGAGTCTCAATAGGCACCGTGTATGGTAACTGATCATTGCTGCTACTGCCACAGGTGTTCATTGCCACCATAAAGACAGAGATTAGCACAGACAGTGCTCAATTTGCACCATTTGGGGCGGAAAATAGGAAAGCTTATATTCCAAACTATCATGGTAAAGTAAAATTCCTCTCTCCCCACACAAAACATGGTGATTACCATTGCTTGGAAGGGAAAAAGTGAACTGATGAAGAGTAGACTGTCATTTTCACATAGAGATAAACATTATAGATGGCACATACAAGATAAGATAAATTGTCAAGATGATTATAATGTGTATGACTGAACGATTTACCAGTATACATGAATCTTTCTGTTTCTTTCTTTTGCAATCCTTTCTCGCACCTTTTTTTCTGTGATGAAATGAAGACAGAAGAAGGAGAAAGATGGGTAATCTTTCTGTAATGCTTCATTAAGATTAATAATTTTATTGAGTAATTATTAATCATGATTATTAATCACTTTATGTTCTATATAGATACATCAGTAAATGTCCTTTATCTTGCTGTGACAAAGCGAATTGGTTGTGTTCTGCCTAAATATAAAGTCTGTGATATGAAGCAGCAGGGACAACTTTTACTCTTATCTGAAAGGTTCATGTAATCAAATTTTGTCAAGATCTCTCTGAAGGAAAGAAAATGTTTGATCTAAGAAAATTCACATTCAGATGACTGAAGAATTTTATTAGTCATATACTGAAAGTGAAAAATAAATAGGGAAACTTTATATTCCAATTTTCATTTCTGATCTGCTGTTTCCTAGCTGTATTCCCATATACACATTATTTTCAATAAGTATGTAGAATTTGATTTGTTATCTCCATTATCAAGCCAGATAGAAAAGCAGAGACCAGTTACTAGCTTAATAAAGTGCAGGGAGTTTTTGTCTAGTAATACAAACAGATGCAGAGTCTAATGTTATTGCTGCTTAAAAGTGCTCCTGGGGAATAATTTGTCTAGCAGTTCCCAAAATTTCTCTTTTACTCATACTTTAAAAGGAAGAATTGCCTAATGTTTTTCCTGAATTATTGCAATGTCATATAAATTTAAATATATAGTACATACTAGATAAAGTAAAATTCCTTTCTCTACAGTTATTTGATATTGTAAAAAGCAACATAGTATAGAAATGTTTACAATGTACTCATTATTTTTGATTTTAATTAGGTGAATTTCACATTTATGAAAAGTGATGTATTAATAATGGTGAATATTTGAGACTTCCATGGAACATCTAGGGAGAAGCTATAAACACCCCTTTGGAGCTGGGAAAGCTAACACCCATTGTGAAAAGTGATTTGCTTGCCACATTAACTAATTTTTTTGCTGTTCTTTGAAAAAGAGTAAAAAGTTGCCTCAGTTGTGATAAGATTTTTGTTTATCTGCAGTTTTATGAACTGTCTAATCCCTTTTCGGAGGATCCTGCATAATCTGTGATTATGGCTTCTAGTAACCCCAGCATGCATTTATGGCTGTTTGAATCAGTAGTCAATAACTGATCAGTACTCAAGGTTTCTGAGTAGTGAGATTCAACTGGATTATATTAGAATATTTTTACAATTTTCTTCATAATTTGAATTTCTATTTAAAATCATGACCAGAAGAAAAAAAGGTATAGCAAAACTAATTTGAAGGTGACAGTCTGGTTAGAAAGAAGTAAATCTGCAGTAAATTCTTTTACGGAAGATAATTTGCTATGGTTGCATATTTGTTTGTTTGTAAAATTAGTTCTCAGTCAGTAACTGATTTTGCTGCACTGGGCATTTTTACCTTTTCCCCTTGCAGATCAAGCAGCACTATAGCACGGTATGTGGTGAACTTTGAGAGAGATGGCTCAGAAATCAAAAGCACAGCAGATGACATCTCAACTATTGGATCTAATAAGGTTGAAAGTGAAAAAATTCCAATTTCTCCAGTTGAAGAGAGGGAGATATCAGGAACTAAACTCACAGTAACAGACCTTCAGCAACTGGTTGCCATTGCACTCCATGAAGACCAGTCCCTGCCAATGGACCTCGGAACACTTCAGTTTACTGATGGTTAGTAGGCAGGCTGGTGCCAGGCACAAGTCTGAACCTTGCCTTTCCAAACTGATGCAATTCCAGTAAGCTGTATTTCGTTGCTCTAAAAGATTGTTTTCATTTGATATAGCCCATTCTTTTTAGTGTTGCATAGCATCCAAAGGATGCAGAGATGTAAGTTAAATTTTATAGCAAAGTGTGCCTTTACATTTATCATATTCAGATGAACTAAGACTTTCTGAAAGAAAAAAAGGTCATATTTAAATGTAGATTCAAAGTCCTGACAAAAAATAGATCTAGAACACTTCAATAATACATTTTTTAATCAACTTTTTCCCAGTAGTTATTTTTAATAATCAGTTTTAGAAAAGCAGCTCTCATGCAATTACTTTTAAAGAGCTCCTCTGGGGCTTGAAGGGACCAACAGGACACTAAAGCCAAAACACTGATGTTCGCAATGGTGTGGACTCCGGGTAAAACTGAAGGAAATTTAGGCTTTATGAACAATGCAATATAATGAGTCATCCTAATCTGTGCAGATTTAACTGAGGGGTTTGTACTTCAGCTGATTTTAAGCATTCCTCCATGGTTCAGCTCTCTGCAGACCTATCCCATTTATGCTAAATAAAGCATACAAAGAACACTGCATGTAAAATTCTGGTTTTCCTCATAATTAGCAGGTTGAATGGACATTGATGGCTCATTCTTCTTAACATGCATTTTAAAAAGTAATTTTTTGATGGAGAACAGTTTAGTACTGTTTTTTACTGAGCTCTTATGTGTTTTGATCAGTTTTCAGCATGCCAGTGTTGAAATATTGTTTTTTCTCTCTCTCTCTAATGTTTTTTTTTTTTGGTTTGTTTTGGTTTTTGTTATTGTTGGCTTTTTTTAATTCAGAATCAGTTATACCGCCTAGTGATTTTGATAATGATATCCAAGGCATGGTCACTATTCCTCTGGCAGGCCCTGATTTGGTAAGTTAATACTGATTGTCCTGTTTATTTTTTTTCCATGGGAAACAAAATTAAACACTGTTAAGGTGGACATAAATATCAAAAAACACCCATTTCTTATGCTAACATATCTGCTTTTTGTACTTGCTGTAAGGATAAATGTTGTGTTGCTATACTGCAACAGAGATAGTGTTACGAGCATTTACATGTGAATATTACTGGGTGATTACCTCTTCCAATTTTAATTACAAAGTAAACAATGTCCTACTAGTGCAGTAGTACAGAGCAATTGACAGGCATAATGAGAGCCCTCTTTCTTTGACCATTTTTTAAATTACAGGCAATGTAATTAGGATCACATGCACATGCCAAGCTTTTTATACATCCCATGACTTCATAGCAGCCTTCCAGTGTCTGAAGGGGGCCTACAAGAAAGCTGGAGAGGGACTTTTCATCAGGAACCGTAGTGATAGGACAAGGAGTAATGGGTTCAAACTGAAAGATGGGAAATTCAGGTTAGATATATGGAAGAATTTCTTTACTTTGAGGGTGGTGAGGCACGGGAACAGGTTACCCAGAGAAGTTGTGGGTGCCCCAACCCAGGCAGTGTTCAAGGCCGGGCTGGATGTGGCACTGAATATGGTCTAGTGGAGGGTGCCCCTGCACGTGGCAGAGGCGTTGGAACTAGATGATCTTTAAGGTCTCTTCCAACCCAAACCATTGTATGACTCTGTGTTGACTTAGCTGTTTGCAAGTTCATGTGGCTAAAAGTTATTGGCCTTTTTAGGAATAAAACTTAAACGTAATAATGAAATATGCTTTTCTAAAACTTTTTAGGAGGAATCTATGAGTGTGGAACTCCCACTAGGTTACCCCAGCCCAGCAACAGTGGACCAAACAGGAGACACCCTGGTTGATGAATTTACAACTGGAAGCCCTGATCTAAGTGAGGAGATCAGCATCTCTGAAGAATTTAATAATTTTATTACATCTGAACCTGAGTTCCCTACCAAACCCTCCAGAGAACCATTTCAGGACAGATCTCCTCCACACAAAGTTACTGACCTCCAAAGTTTCACAGTGCCTTTCAGTGCTCTGGGGAGCACTAGCAGTCCTCCAAAATCAGAGGATTCCTATTTGCCTCCTCCAGCAGATGATTCTGCTAGCAGTGACTTAATCACCGATGGTTATGAGTCTCCAGTGGAGCAGGCTACCACAATGGCAATTTATACCACGGGTAGCTTTACCCCACCTAGTCTGCAAGCCAGAGATGAGGATAGCGAAGATGAGGAGAAGGCAGAACTGACTGTTATAACAGAACCACCTTTCAAGGAAGCTGACCAAGACATTCCACCTGAACAAGGTAAGACACAAAAGATTTTTATAAGAGAGTGTAGGAAAGATGCAGTCATGTGTTGGTACAGTGAGCATTCCTTTCCATTGCAACAGGAAATTTTTCTGGACCATGAAAGGTGGGAAAAAAAACAAACAAACAAATAAACAACCTAACCCAACAACAAATGTCTAAGGATAAGGCACACTTACTACGGAGTATTATGGTAAACTTTCAAAAAGGCAGGGCAAAAAGACATGTCAGGGAAAAAAAAAAAAAGATATCTGAGGCTAACATAAAATATTGGTATTTAAAACATGGAATATAAATTATTTTGGGCTCTACAGTCAGTTGTGGATGACAGCTGGAAGAGTATCATGAAATAACTTATTCAGATTTATTATTCAGAAAAGCTTACATATCTACGTGTCTGAATGTGAAAAACTTTTAAAAATTTCTGTTTTCTGTGTTTGTTTATTCAGTTTTATCCACACAGTAGGGTTTTTTAGAGGCACCGAGGTACATAATAAATAAGAAAGTCTATACATGTGCAGAAAAGTCTGTAAAATGTAGCCTTTGAAAAGAAAAATACATGATAGACATGTTTCCCACAGTTGACCCTGCAGATGAAAAAAACTTCAGACAAAGCTATTAAGCTTAGGGCACAGACAAATTACATTTTTCCCTAGAACACCAAATGAGAGTAAGGCTACTGCTTCCATCACCTCCACCAGCGACTCAGAAAGCCATCTGTGGAGACCTATGGTGTGCAGGTAACTGAACCGTGTGGGGCAGCAATCTCCACTGGCAAAGCAGCCAGAACCATGATTCCTGCAGTTGCCCTCCATCTGTCCCAGCTCTTATCTGCTCTGTCTCCTCTTGCTCCCTGACCTGGCTTTACCATCTGAGCATTAGGTCAGTAAATTCAAATTTTACTTGCACTTCAAAGCCTATGCTAGCTGTTTAAGATGCAAGAGGTCACTATAGACACATGGGAGAAGTTAGTTCTTGGATGAATATTCATATGTTCTTTGTCTCAGATTTTTGACTGACCCTCTCAACAGAAAAGCAGAGGGCAGGTAAGCACTTCATAGGAGTCCGCAGGATTCTCTGATGTCCCTGCATAGTCCCTAAGCAATGTTAAAAAAATCTGCAGAGAAAAATGAACTAAAGAAATATTCAGGGCAAAATTCCCAAATATACATTAGCTCACACAACACGTTTGTGTTTCTGGATCCCCGAGAAGGTCATGCTCAACGCTTGCAAGTTTGCTCCCTGCTGCAGGAGAGTTTGCTGTTCCCTTAGGAGGCTCTACTCTGTCCCTGTTCAATGAGCTCTGTGCTTGCCCAGTCCTTGGCCTTTCATGTCCTTCCCTGCACTCCAGATGTCTCTTGAAGTGAGCATAATGAACCCTCCTCCCACTTTGAAGATATTCTTCCTCATCCAGCATGCCCAGACACAGCATACCTGTACCCCTGCTGCCTAGCCACATCCTGTAAGGCAAACACTGTTTTCAGAGCTGATTTAAAACACCCCACTGCATGTTGATAACATCCTTTAGAGTGGGCTACCATGGCAGAAATGTAGGAGTGTGGAATGTCGATATACCGCACTGTCTATAATATTGTTTGTCTGGATCCAGAAAATAACAAGATCAACACTTTAAAGAACAAAGGATCTAAAAACTGACACTTGGGAACATACAATAATGAGCTCTGGACTTGGAAAAGCATAACATATTCCATGGTCGTGTTGTTACATGGTAGTTTATGCACTGAATAAGAACTTCCCATTTTATAATCTTGCCTGTTTTACACGGAGTAATGAAGTGAGAGGAAAGCAAATACTTTATGATTAGCAGAGTGAGTTAAGGATTAGGAAATCACTTCTTATAAGAATCGGTTGTCAAATGTTCCTGAAAATAAAGTTTATGATGAAAAGCATTAAACGCAACTATTTTCAAATTCATGCTCAGAAGTCTTGCAGTGCTACTGATAAAAGCACAGCATACATTCAAATAGCGTTCATTATAACCATGGAAAAGCATTACATTTGCAGGGGAAAGAAAGTCATGCATTTTTCATTCTATTCACTCAGTGCGTTAGGGACTTGATGTCATAAAAAACACATAAAGCCACATATCTACTTCCCAATTTGCTAAATAGCTGAAAACCCTTGTCACCTATCAGCTCCAAATGACTGAAGAGAAGAAGCAGAGGGTATATAACTCACCTGTGCTGACCCTTTTAAAACTAAGAAATTACTTGTTGCATATATGGGTTGGAACATGTCAATCTGCAAAAGAGAACAAACTGTCTAGAGATGTAAAAAAAAAAAAATCCTCCCACAATAAGGCATGCTATCTTATACAACTTATGTCTAAAATAAGCACTAGAGTATATGAATTCCACCATTATTTCTGCAGCTGAGTAGCAGAGTAAAATAATTGTCCTTGTCTAAGAAGAATGGATGCTGTGTTTGCAATGTCTCAAAAGTGTAGTTATTATATTTTTTTTTAAAGCTTATAGTACACAAAACATGCTGCATGCTTAACAGTCAGGAGACCGGTTGAGGTTTAAAATGTGTACTCTTTAGAACTTTTTCTCTTTTTAAAGCACTTCTCAATTCTAGCAGTCCTGTGTACAGCATTTCCTGTATTTTTTGTTTCCCTATATATTGCATATTTCATAACAAATGATAGAATGTGATCTGGAAATTCAGGTTTTATTAAAATCAGCACTATTGGTGTTATTAATTTTCATATGGCAAACAGAATTTGCCAGGCACAGAATTGTCCACACTTTGTTCCTGGCTGCACTTCATAGCTGCATTTCTTAGTAATATTAAAAAAAAAAAATTATATCTTTTAACTATTACTCCTGTGAAATAGCAGGAACTACTCTGACAGTGCTGTATAAGGTTGAACAGAGGGTTGGGGTCTAAACAGTTGCCTGAAATTCTACTGCATTAATTTCCAGCCATTTCCCCACTCTACTGTCCAGAAGATGGAGCAAATTTTTCTTCATCGCATGTTGAAAACTTTAAATTCACTCTTCTTTGCCTTGAAAAGAAGAGCTGGCTACCAAAAATAGCATAGTCTGAGATTCTTTTGGGTATCTTTTTCATGGATGGACTTTATTGCATTGGTTATCACATGTGTGCAGCTACAGGCTGGACAAATCAAGGCAATGAAAAAAATTCTTTCACACCTCCCAAAAAGATAATCAGACTCAGCGTCACACACACAATATACAAAAAATTCTGTGTACAAGATCTAGAGAAAGGGGAGTAAAAACAGGTGAGGGATGAAAAGTCAAACCAACGGAAGGTGTTCTTTTAAGCCTTGCAGGATGGGATTTGTCAGGCTTGGGCTGCCAGTGGGAGGAATGAGCCAGGAGCATGTGTGAGGCTTCCTTCAGACAGTACTGCGCTCATTCTGCACAGCGATGTTGTCCATGGGCAGTAGAGAGCAGGTCAGTGAGAATTAGGCAGCCACACTGGCCAAATAGTCATGGCAGTCCCTCCACCCCTTGGAGTAGCCCAGAACTACGAGATGCCAAGCTGTCTTTAGAGTAAGCCTACGGTCTCTAGATTTCACAATAGAATTAAATGAAAACAAATTTCCAGAACTTATTGAAAAGTTCTGAAACACCTGCATCAGTTCTTGTGGTTTAAACATTTGACTTTTCAAAGGGTTTTTCTTTGCTCTAGCACCTCTAAAATCTCAGCTATTTCTATTTTTCATTTATAATCAAGGCAAACAAAAGCTTCTTTTCCTACTATCAGAACTGATACCTGTTCACTGTTATCTAGTATGCCTTTTTCTGCTTCATATTTTTTCCCCTCTGGAGTTAAAGCTCATTAATATATCTTCTGTATGGTTAATTTCTTCCTTTCTTTGCAGTCTTCCTCTAACTCTGTCTAAACCAGAAAGGAAGCCATTTGTGTAATGTATTAGGCAGGCTGTTATTTCAAAACGCAAGCAAATTTCAGCAGTAAAAAAATGTAAACAAATATATAAACAGATAAAAGAGTTCATAATGTCTGCAACAACAATAATGATATATTTTGGTTTCCTAAATAGTAAGAAGAAATTTAATTTGTATTTGTTTTAATTGTAGCTACTTTTGAATTGTACGATCCAGGTAAATGGTTATCCCAAAATCATCATGACCATCATGGAGGAGGCATTATTTCTGGAGAAGTTATTCCAGAAGTGTAGGACAAAATAAAGCTAGCATAAAATCGTTCAGATATTCAGTTGTACTGCATTTCGGTCTCCTCAGCCTGGGTCATCCTCAAGCTCTCAAGAAAGACTCTGAGAGACGAAGACTCTGCAGGGTATATCACAGAGGTTTTTTCTGTGAGAAAAGAACATTGATGAGGAGCAGATGGTGGTCACATTTCTCTATGTGTAACCGATAAAAAGCCTCATTAATTGCCTTAGTTGCTCTCATGTTTACACAAGCTTGTTGTGAGTGGTCCCCTTTAATATTTTCCTCCTACTCAACAGTTAATTCAGTGGTGCACTCTTCACTCAATACTATTTCTAAGTAATCTTTAGAAAAATTCAGTTTTCTCCATGGCTGGGAGAAACATGCCTCTGGGTTCATCCTCAGTTGCTTAAGCACTGTCTTTGCTTAGCATAACTTTCTGTTTGGCATAACCAGCATTATCACAGAAAAGAAAACCCCATTGCTTCTTGCAAGAACCTCTCCAGATGTTCCCAGGATTGGAATTCACCCATTCTTTGTGTCAGGAACGCTCATCATTCCTTTCACATTCGATGGTCATAGAGGGTAAGAACTCTTCATTTCCTTGCATGTTTTTCTGGGTTTTGTATGTTTTCTTTGACCATAAACTGACAGGATTTTCTTGACATTATCCCCCATCAGCTTCTCTCTGTGCCCTTTCTGCTTGCTGCTTCAAATGTGCAAAGAATGATTTTCATGAAGGTGCCAGTTGTTTGATGTTTGGAGGAGTGAACAGGTAGGTCCAGCTGTGTCATTTTCTCAAGCACTGTATATGATATTGATTAGTCTGAAAGTTGTCTATGAACGGAAGATGAGGATGAATATGCAAGAGTTTCAGCAGGCCCATATTAGGATACGTCACATTTAAGGAAAAGTTCTTGGTATGTTCAGTGTTTTGAGAAGTTAGAATTGCATACTCAGAGAACTACAACTATCTTGAAGAATCCTAAGCATATTAGACTAAGTTATTAGCATCTGGTCAGAATTTAATGATAGGTTGTTGCCTAGCTGCCTCTGTGCTGGGAACAGCAGGAGCACTCTGAATAGAACAAAATCTACATCACATCTTCGAAACATACTTAAGAATGCTAATATGAAATGACTAATCCAAACAAAAAGGTATGAAAGAAAGAGAGCACTATCTGTTTTCCCAATTTAACACATGACTTGTTTAAGTTATTAAGCTACCTAACTGCTTCAGTTCAGTTTTACTTAAAGGTTAAGCTTTGCTTCCTTCAAATATGATTTCTTGTTCGTGATGCCCTATATACACAATATGAATGCATCTTAACCAAAACAAGTGATAATTTTGTTTATATGCAATTGGTAATTCAAATGACTCATTGAAAGGACTGTGTGAAGTACAGAAAACAATTTCTATTTTTGCAAAGAAAATTTGCTTATCCAGCTGCCAATCTTCTGAGCCAAGTGTATAATGAAAAAATGTTACACATCTTTCTGCATTCACATAGACAGCAGGAAGATACATCTCATTGCTCTGCCACTTGTTCACTCATACTATTAAGTCTCTTCCACAGACAGAGGTGCATTGTTTCCATATGTTCATCCTGGACCAGATGCTCATATTCTACACGCACACTTGGGGTGTCTTTCTCACACAGTCATCACTGTATGTGGCTGATCAACTCCATTGCACTTGCAGCTAATTCTCAGCTACCTGTGCCTGTTTAGACTTTCACAGCTAACCATCCTTCAGTACCTCTGTTTCCTAAATGTATAATTTCTCTGTAATTAGTATCCTCCTGATGATCGCCCCCTTTCAGTTCAGTGCTATTTCACTCCAAACTAATAATCTCCCTCCCTCCAAATTCACCATAATATTCCACCTGCCAAAACTTAATCTTTTCATTGGTTGCAAGAAGCCCTCCCCTATGAGTGAGATGCAACATATGTAATATAGGCATTCATGCATTTCAGTCTCAGATCCCATCTTGTGTTAAAACCAAACCTTTCTGTCTAAAGCTGAAAAATTAGGGAATTCTCTTGCCTGCAGCCCAGGAAGACAGAAGCAGCCACAAAGGCTGTAGAGACTCAGAGGAGAGGAAGGAAGAAGTACTTGCTGTATGCTAAAACTGAAAACTTGACAAGCTAACAACCCACCCATAATTTTTCTTCATCTTTGTTACTGTGCATGAAGGAGCTCTCTCTCCAGGGGGGACATATAGGTGTTGCCACAGGTGGTCTAATTCCACTTTGTTCCAGAAAATTAGTTTTCTTTAGAAATAAAGGGCTAAAAACTTATTTGAGGCAGTTTACAGTCTTTAGACACAATTGCAATAATTCTAATTTCCTAATAAAAAAGAGAATATAAAAAGGCAGAAATAAATTCAGAATTTGAAGAGCCAGAACCATAAATAAATTTAATATATCAATGCCCTGAATAAAATTATTTTAAAGCCTCTGACCAATGCAGTGATAAAATTAGAAAAATATTTTACAACTAATAATACAAGACTTCTGGGCTGGGAGTGTAAGTACCAGGGCACAAATGAATTAAACTAATGAAGTTTACGTGTCATGAAGTCCAGTTGGAACAAATATTAGGTGAAGTGGCACTGCTGAGACTAACATGCCCTAAATAATGCATTTCTCTCTCTCATTAAAATCCTCAGTCTTGCTAGAAATGCTGGCTTTGAGAAATAATGTGTATGATTAAATGATATTAAAACTTTGATTTTCTAAAACTATTACAGTCTTCTCTTTGGAGGATTCAGTATCCTTCCAGCATATAAGAAAGTCCATTTGATCTCAGCTCAGAACTTTTAATAGTCCATTCCTTGTCAGAGAAATCTCATGCCACCTGCACTGGACTATTATAGACAAGTTTTAATTTGGGTGCTCTGAATCATCTCAGCTCCATCATCTGCTCCATGTCTGGATGCAACTTCCTATCTTATGCATCAGAGAGGGCTTGACCTTCCAAATTCTATTTTCTCAGCCATCCTGAGATGCCTCACATAGATGGCACTGATGCTAATATCAATTTAAGCTGTTTGTTAGTCAGTTTAAAAGATGCCATAATATTTAAAACTAACAAACAAAAATACACAAAAATCTTAAATGGAGGTATATTTGCAATAATGTTTATATTGAATTTAATTGCGTTTGTGTCTATGAAAATCTAGTATCTAAACTCCTGCCAGGAGTGTCATACATGTGCATGTTGCAATTAAAAAAAAAAAAAAAAAAGTAAGTTCTGCCTTCTGGTTGAAGATAACATGCATTTTTTCCAAAAAGTTCTCAACATTCCTTTCTCAATCCAACTTCATAGAGAGTTCTGTAGAGGAAAAGGCTAAATACAATCTCAGGCAATGATATCCAGGTGTAAGTTAGGAGGAGGCAGAAGTTTCCCCTTTGTTCTGAATGACATCTTCATACCAAGGAAGGTTTCTACAGGAATTTCAAAGCAAAGATACAGCTAATGGCTGTATGGATCCACTTTATTGCTCTGCGCAGTTATTGCTGGTTTTAGCATTCAAACTGCCTCCTCCCTGACAGCAGGTCTCTGGCTGGTGTGAGCTGCTCACATTCAGAGTCCAAGTATGACGGGTGGCTTTAAGAAGCCAAATCAGTTCTATGGCATCTGGCCCAAAGTCATTATCCCTATCACTAAAATTGAAATGTATTCTTACAATGCAACATAGAGTATAAACAGCAGGATCTTCCCTGTTAAATATCTCCTTCTGTCTCTCTCTCTCAGAGAGTCATTTGTTCCATTTCAAAACTATGAGAAAAATCATACCATCGACACCCAAGGCAAAATTTAGAACAAAATACTCCTCATTCTGTGACTTTAATTCCATGAATTGTTTTCACATACAAGTGACTATACAGTACGGGGGGAAAAAAGTGTATTCAGAGTTTTCATTTTTCTTGGCAAGTCCTAAAGTGCTCCTCTGGTGATGAGATTTTAAGAGAGACACTAGTTTTAATGTTCTAATTTCATGTTTTTCTTTTCTGTTTTAGGTCCTTGGTCAACACATTACTTGAATTTATATAATGTGATTTCTATTTTGTTTTTACCATTTTGCAAACTAATAAACTTCAATCCCACAAAACTGTCTGATGGTCTCATCATCTACAAAAATTTCCTCTGCTTTTTGCCTAATCTACCATTGAGAAAAATAGAGAAAATGGGCAGGAATTTGGAGAGTAATTTCAATTCTGAAAGATAAGTGTTATAACCCATCAGATTTTGCTTTCAAACATTCTAAAGTAAAATAAATCTAAAATAGTATTCCACGTTTTCCATTTCAGGTGTTTCAAAATCATTACAGTGGCATGCAGGAGTCTTTACAACATTTAGATGGATGCTTCTTTATGTTTCCAGGTGTTTGTAAAGACCTAGGCTCTTTTCATATAGATTTCATTATTTTAAACTCATGAAAGAAATTTTTCAAATTTAATTGAGAGCATTCAACAACAGGAAAAAGAGCTTTTAATCCTCCTGAAGCTATGGTTTTAAGCGAGATGGTTTTTTATTCAGCTTTGATTCTATTCCTTTTTGGAAGTGTATTTCTATTTGCAAATTCACTGCTGCTCCTTTTTTTTTCTCTCTATTTAATTCATTGATGCAAATACCAATCAAGTCCCAACCTCCAAAATTAGCATGGTACCTTGCTTGCTTAAGATATATTTAAATGTGATTTTGCTACGCTAGTAAATAGTGCAGAACTTCAATACAAAATAGCTTACAATAAATGATATTATAAATAACGGCATTTTTAATGTTTCCATTGTAAATGTACTTATAATCCCCTTACTTCACAAGAGCATTTTAATCTCAGTCAAATAATTTTTTAGCAAGGATTTTATTCAGAAAACTGACTTTTAGAGTGCTTGAGCACTAGTATGTTATTTTATCTGGCAATCTCAGAAGCAGATGAGGTAAAGGCTCTGTAAATGGTAAAAGTGACTTGTCGTGTTATGGAAATAACCTACCACTGACCTACCGTCCATACGAAGTATCTGATTATACCTGACCTGATTATACTTCTCCTGTATTATAAAACACTGGAATGCTGTCTCAACAGCCACCTTTATAATCTTTATTGGAAGTATGAATAGTGTTAACTGTCTAAAGCAAATAATATAAAAATGCTGGCTTTTCTTCTGCTGTAGACAGAAGAGTGCTGAAGTAAATGGATGTTTCTGCATCTTTTCAGAGTCTTAACTTAGTGAGGCAGAACCGTCATTATAATGAGGTTCAGCATTTGTTGAAGTCAGTAGAGAGATTGCAGTGGGATGATGGTTCAGGCCCGGGTTTAGCAGATTGACCACTCTCCAGTCTCTTTTGCACAGACACTTTCATTGCATAGTTTCAGTGCAAAATGAACTCAAATACTGCTACTCAGAGCTTGGGGATGCTTCAAAAACACCAGCTATTCCTGTACTGTTTAACGTACTTTTATGTTTCTGAAATGCTTAATCCTCTGAAACTGCTGAACATGAGAATGCCAAAAACAGTTGTTAAGGTTTAACATCAGGTCTCTTAGCATGTGAATTTGACACAGGTCTATAAAGTAAGCTTGCCCAATTAGCTCAGTTGATTAGAGCACAGTGCTAATAATGCCAAGGTTGTGGGTTTGATCCAAGTAGGGGCCATTTGCCTATGAGTTGGACTTGATGATCCTTGGGGGTCCCTTCCAACTCAGAATATTCTGTGAATTAATTGTATATCTATTTTATTTCCACTTGTATGTAAACTTGAAGTTGAAAAATTTTAAAAATTATATTAAATGTATTTATTGCATGACTGCAAATCTTTAAAGAAATAGGCTTATTCAGAAAACTGTAATTGAAGCAAAGTTCTTAATCAAACAACAAATGGCACGCTGAATTACTATTTTTCATCCATGCAATGGCCAGTGCATCAGGAAATAGTAATCAAAGAAAGAATGAAGATGTAATACCACAAGAAATCGATATTTCAGAGGGCTCTTACAGGTACAGTGACCAAACATGAAATTGCTAAAGGCAGATGTGGTTAAGGGAGCTTCCATTTCCCAAGGAGAGATGGATCAATCCAAATATTAACCCTCAGACATTCCGTAAAGAGAATTCTTTCTCTGTACTGAAAACTTTGTTTGAGTTGACTAAGACCAGTTACCTTGCATCAGTGAAAAGTTTATGGACAGTCAGACTGTTGTGACCTGCATCATTCTGCTGCTCTCAGAGAGAATTCACTGCAATGAGGGAAAAGTTGCAGAGCAGTAAAAGTAGTCAGGGCTTGGCTTTGTTCTTAATGGTTTGCTCTAAACCTTTATGCGTCTTTAAGGAACAAGTGAAGAGTTCTTTGCTTTTTATTTCTTCAGTCGTTGCAGAAGTAAGCAATACTACTGACCCCCTAAAAAAGATATCATGGTAAAGATCTCAAAGAGAGATGAGAGCCATGTTAAAACTCTGTGAGCAAACATCCCAAAGCAAACACAAAGTCTGTTGCCCTGAACAAATTACTCAGCTAAGCAGGAAAGTCAGTAAAACAGAGTTGTCCAGTTGGTACCAAAGAGAAGGTGGTTGGCCTTGATGTCAGTGTGTGGAGCACAGCTGAAGTAGCACCCTTGAAAGATTAATACATAATGAACCTAGTCAAGATTAGTAAGATATAGTTGGTCAATGCCCTAAATTCTGTAGTGTTTGAGCTTTTCAGGTTTTGATTTTGCAAATTTTATGTTACTCTTAAAGTTTTCAGAGTGTCAAGTAGCTCTGAGAATAATGTGAAAAGACTATCATTACTAAGTAGTATTTTATTAGGATAGAAAATACTCCTCTTGTGACATCATATGAGAATGGCATTTATTTGCATCTTTGGTGCCAAGAACATTGATAATGAAGCACAGGGTACAGGTATGAACATTTTCAGAATAAACTGAAGGCTTCTCCTTTAAGTTACACAGAGTACTACATAGTAGTGGAGCTAGAGATGCAGCTCTTAGGCTGTTCTGTGAAAAGTTGGACTATTCAAAAAGTTTCAGCATGGATGCTAAGGAAAAAGGGTTAAGAGAGACAAGATTTTTTTAGGACTAAAGATGGAGAAGAGATGGGGTTTACTCCCAGCAAATTGAGGTTCACTGGAGTCAGTAGAGAAGAAGTTCTGTTTCACTGGACATTGAACCTGGCTTCTGAAGAATTCATATAGGCAGTCAGAATGACAGTCATAGATCATTCTGGCTCTTCTGGCTTGCCTTTACAATTAAAAAGAAACATAATCAGTAATTATGTACTGCAAGACACTTGTTGTGACACATTAGGTTAATGATCCTCTTCTCCTAATTCTCCTAATCCTCATCTTACTTGTGCCCTAGTTAAAAATTAAAGGCCTTAAACATAAATTCAGCACTTTGTACACAACAGTCCTGTCTCCAGGGATTTGGTGGCATTTCAGGCATCAACAAAATATGTAAATATGAATGCAGCTACTTGCTGTTTATTCGTCTGGCATTGATATCAGCGGAGCTGCACATAAAGTGATTCTTACTCCACATTATGGACCAATCTCTTAGTTGCACACTTTTCCTTCATTAGTTATTTTCGTCAGCCAGCAAATATACAAACAGATAGATGTACATTGTAAAATTGTAACTTTCATATACAGAACATATACACAATACCCATCAGTGGACTTGGAAAATTTGTCTACTGCCAATAGGAAATGTCAGTGCTTATTAATCTCATGAATGAAAAGAAATGCCAGGACCTCTTAAGGTACAGGCTTCTGGGCCTGCTTATTAACGCCAACCCTCTAGAAAAATGCCTCATGACAATTTGACCTTTCCCAAACAATAACTCCTTATTCATGGTCAATTAGAAGTGTTTTCCTCATTTAAAAAAAAAATTACCAACTAATTAGATACCTAAAATAAAGTTGTTGAAATTGCAGTTGAATTTTTTCTGATAAGTCAAAACTATGTATTTTACTCCCTCAGCAGAGAATAAATGTCTGCATGCTGCACTCTTTTTACACAGATTTAATATAGCATGAGCCCAGGAAATGGCCTCTTAATTTAGTGTTTACATATCTTTGCCAACAGCAGTTTAATTTAAATGTAAAACTCTCAGTACAATACTGTCCTGCCTTGTCCATGTAATACAAAAAAATATCTAGAGAGTTTAATGAACATCTTTGTGGGAGAATAAATGGTGGCTGAGAGTTAGAGTTGTGGGTTTTATTGCCTGACATCAGTTTTTAATTCCATGACATTTTTTAACCTTCAATATGGTTACTCTGGGGGTATATTTGAATTCAGCAACTTATTTTTTGTCCTCTGTGGGTTCCCAACACATGAATGATAGTGTTGTAGACCAAATTTTATGTTGAAATTAAATATGCTGAGATTGTCTAAATCTTCAGTTTGTACTTCTAGAGGTGTCATTAAATAATTGTCTTCTACTGTACAAATCTCATCTACAAGGCAAACTGGTGAAGTTTTACAAATCATTGCTTTATGATGGACAATGTATGTGTATTTTATATTCCATTGCAGAATTACATATATATATATATATGCATTAAAAATCATAGAAGACTTTGGATTGGAGGGGACTTTTAAAGGTCATCTAGTCCAACCTCTTTAGTATAAGCAGGGATGTCTTCAGCTAGATCAGGTTGCTCAGAGCCCCATCCAACCTGACCAGTGTTTCCAGGAATGCAGCATCCACCACTTCTCTGGGCAATGTGTTCCAGTGTTTCACCACCTTCATCATAAAAAAATGTCTTCCTTATATATAGTCTAAAAACCAATGTATATATTAATGTTATATTTAAAAGCAACATTTAAAATGCAAAGGGTTTTTGTAGTTTTGTTGTTTTGGTTTTTTTAACTGACCAGCAGGTCAAGGGAGGTGATTCTCCCCTGAATTCTGCTCTTGTGACACTCCCCCTGGAGTTCTGCATTCAGCTCTGGGGCCCCCCAATATAAGAAGACCTGCTGGATCGGGTCCAGAGGGGGGCCGTGAAGATGCTCAGAGGGCGGGAGCATGTCTCTTATGAAGACAGGCTGAGAGAGTTGGGATTGCTCAGCCTAGAGAAGAGAAGGCTCCAGGGAGACCATACAGCAGCCTTCCCGTACATAAAGGAGTCCTACAAGAAAGTCGGAGAAGAATCTTTTACAAGGGCATGTAGTGATAAGACAAGAGAGAATGTCTTAAACTGAAGGAGTTTAGATTTAGGTTAAATATTAGGAAGAAATCCTTTACTGTGAGGGTGGTGAGGCACTAGAACACGTTGCCCAGAGAAGCTGTGGATGCTCCATCTCTGGAACTGATCAAGACCAGGCTGGATGGTGTTCTGAGCAAGCTGGTTTAGTAGAAGTTGTCCCATCAAAACTAGGTCATCTTTAAGATCCCTTCCAACTCAAACCAATGCATCATTCTATGAAATGTCTAGGTCTTCCTTGTTTCACCCATAGTTTTTAACTTCTTAGGATTGAATTTTATCAAAATCTCATGTAGACAGATGAAAAGCTCAGTAAAACCAGTTGCAAGCCATTTTACTGCTGATTTCAACACATCGCTTGCGTAGGCAAGTTACAGCAGTAACACGACACCAGTTAGACAAAGCACATCCAACAGAACAAGTCAGCTATCCCTGGGTTTGGGACTGGTGCTGTGCTACGGCAAGTGCTCAGCAGCCTTTTAGGTGAGCCTGTTTATTTTCACATTGCAAGGGGCTAACATGACCTCTGTGGTCAGTCACCATCTGTCTCTCCCAGCTGGAGACACAGTGACTGATAAGAATTGGCAGCTTATGAAAACAGGTGATACATGCACAGAGATCATCTTGGTATGCCCTCAAGGCCTTTTAAGTTACTTTGCTTGTAATAAGAGGATGCCAGAAGACCTAGTTTATGTATAGATGATATGCATGCATATATACACACAGCTGTATGCCAAATATGCAACATATAGATATGGTTATTCTGCTTCAAACCTGCGGCAATTTTAAAGCAATTTCAGTACTTCTTTCTCCTGCAGTTATCTTTCCAAAATATAATCTGCCTAACAAATCACGTCCTCAAGTGTATGCCTTCATGCTCAGAGAAGGCTGGTCTGTGGAGCTGCAAGCTCATCCCATCAGTAGATCATCCTGCATTAATGCCTCATGCACTAATGCTAAGAAAGCTGTTCTGAGGTCTCTTAATTGATAAGTGACTCTCACTCCTTATTGGCGTAACAAGTAATAGCAAGAGCTTTGTAAACAGAGAACATCACTAGGCTTTGCTTTTCTAATCTGTCCATATCCTTGATCACACAAGAAGCATGAGGATATCACAAGAGAAAAGGATCTCAAGTCCTTAATGAAATATTAGGGAATTAATTTAGAAGCAAGGAAACAGAAAGGGTTACAAAGAACATCCTTGGGCAACTCCTTTGCCACGGCCAGGACAGTTGCCACCTCCTTCAGTCAAGGATATTCCCAATGCAAAACTTTGCTCTCCTTTCATATATTTATTGGCCACTGGGAGGAAATTGGTGTGTAGAGAACGGAAGAGTTCATCAACTGGAGAGAAACTTCTTTCCTAACAGCTGATAAGTGATTTTGCCTGCAAGGGGCTGCTAAAACTTGCGTGTGGAGAGTGGCATGTCCCTGAAAAAGGACAAAGTCATCAGCTTGGGTAGGTATCAGTTGCTTGGAGGCCATCATCTCCTGTGAAGTCATTGTGACCAGGCAAACGAAATTCAGAGTTGTATTTATGACAGTCGATTTGGATTTCAGCTACAGCTATCTCATATCCTAGATCCATGCCAAGCCCCGATGGGGACCTCATAAAATTTCTGCTTCAGGTGCAGCAGATGATTTCTTAAGTTTTTAAGTTTTTCAGTGGTGCTATTGGGTAAAGCAATGCAGCTTGCATCTGAAGGGGCTGTACTGCTTTTGTAACCACAGTTTATGATTACTGGCAAGTAATAGCTTTAACTTCTTGCAGAGGGAAACAGAATGACTCTGGCATACAAGTGATCCGAGCAGACAGTGCAAAGCTGCGATCTATTCTTTCAGACAATATAAACTGACAGTGTGATTATGTGCCTTCAGAACAAAAATGTGCTTTAGAGGCTCAGGAAATACCAAGTGTAGCTATTAAACACAGAACCCCCAGAAATCTCATCACTCAAACATGTGTTTGAGGTCTTTTATTTCAGTAACTCTTTCCTTGGTGATGGAACATTTTCATGTTTAGATAGTATTACAGCTTGTTTCTTAAAAAGGTTTCTGTGGAAATATTATATACATTTTTTTTCCCATGCTCAATGTTTTTTATGCTTGCTTTTCAACATGTTTTTACCCTGTTTTTCTGCAGCAGTTAAGATCATGGAAGAACCCGAATCATCAGGCGATGATGTTTTTGTTACAGCCACCACTTATGAAACGTTGCCTTTCTTTATTGGTTCAAGTGATCTCTCTACCATGCATCCTGAAGGTGTTATTACACATGTGCTTTCATCAGACCAAATAGCACCACTGCCTGCAGCAACCAGCCCATCCTACAGCCCCTCTGAGATCATCGAACAGTCCCTTGAACTACCAGATTCCTCAGCGCCTACCCCTGAGAGTGCTCCTCCCGATGGCACCGGGCTGGGAGTGCAGGATATCGCTGCCGAGTTAGATCACATCGGTGGGCTGAGCACAGCAGCCCTGGATGAAGGGGAGCACGGCAGCGCTTATATCCCAGTGCTGACAACTGCGCCTGCAGAAACCACCCCAGCTCCTACGCTGAAGTATGTAACTACCAGCTCCATGACAACTGCAGGCAAAGGCAAAGAGCTAGTGGTTTTCTTCAGCCTGAGGGTAACCAACATGCACTTTTCTGATGACCTCTTCAATAGGAGTTCGACAGAATACAAAGCACTAGAACAACAGTTCATGCAATTGGTGGGTGAAAATCAACTTGAACAACGTATGTGGCAGTTGGGTGCAGTTGAAAGGAATACATCAAATTGCACAGTATTTTAACAATATCAGACCTACTACAGTCAGTCTGATAAGCTGCATTTTTAAAGAATCCATAAACCTCACAAATGGAGGAGAGGGATTATGGAGACAGAATTTATGAAACCAAACCAATGATGACAGTTTTTACTTGTTCAAGAGACTTCAGACATATGCCTGGCCTGTAATTTATTTGTCTTTTTCTTACATTCACGTCAACAGTATAGCAGTGCTCATTACATCTAAAGCTTGTGTCTGCTTGCTGGATCTTAAAATAGACCTTTAAAAATATATCATAGCTTAGCAGGGGGACTGTGATTAGATATGGATTTTCTCTATGGGTACAACAGGGCGGCAGGTCAGCTCAGTAACATGCCTATTACGCTGTGCCCCAACCTGCCTGGATTCAATGTTTGAAAATAATTAAAGTTGGCTTTTGAGTGAGGTAATTTTTTTCTCTTCCAGATGAATAAACTCCCCAGCTGCTATGCATTTCATTACAGGGGAAATTGCTGCCCATCTATCTCAATCTATTATTGAGAAAGATGCAGAAGTGCAGAAAAAGATAGTGCTAAATGGAAAAGTTAATTTGTTCGTGGAGTTTAACAGTTGTATTAAATTCAGGGAAATAAGTGTGTGATGTGTGTACTTGATAATGAAAAATGACTATAAGAGAAATTAACAGCAGGTAGACACTGACAGGAAGTTAAAATAAAGAAAAATTTCTTTTTTGCAGCTACTTCCATACCTTCAGTCCAACCTTACAGGTTTTAAGCACTTGGAAATACTTAACTTCAGGAATGGAAGTGTGATTGTGAACAGCAAAATGAAATTTGCCAGGACAGTGCCATACAATATCACAGAAGCAGTACACTGTGTTTTGGAAGACTTCTGTGATGCCGCAGCCCAATACCTCAATTTGGAGATTGACAGCTATTCCTTGGATATTGAGCCAGGTAAGACTGTGTTACTGATGTATGTGCAAAGTCAGAACCAAGCAGATAATCATTTTCAGATTGTTACAGCTCCAGAAGTATGACTGTTTTGGAAATAACCATATTAGCAATAGTCTCCCAGTGATTTGGAATAATAAGAAAACCCAAGATGTTGCAAATTATCTGCAGACATATTTTCATATTATAATGAAAAGCTAGGTGAAGCTGTTGGTCTGTGCATGTTCACTGACTGCTTTTCAGAGCCAAATATAGTGATTCTCTAGAATAAGGGCTGGGTGAAGACAGGTATAAGAAATGCTCGTGTGCATTTTACAGGCACGACATGCAAATCTTGCACCTGAGTATGTAAAAATGATTTCTGATGATTATTGCAAAATTGTAAGCAAACAATAGCTTAGAACATCATTAAATCTTTTTTAAAGGACTGCAGAGTTCTCGACAGGAGGAGATAATTTCTAGAAATAATTGGATTCTACAGATACTCACTAATCAGAGCATGACTATATGTAGCACTCCATAGATTTGTAATTCCATAACCTCTTGATTTAATAGCTTTCAAGTAAGTCTGTAGTAGAAAGTCAGTGACCACACATCTGGACACTGTTGTTGTGTCAGAAGCTTAATGTTTTCAAAAACTATATTGTTTTATAAAAATTGAAGCCTGAATCTATCTTCAGGTTCTGGTAACTATTTCAGGACTGAATTTCATTTCATTGTCATGGAGAAAAATGATATCAATATCTGAGAGTATGCAGATGCCTTTAGACATTTTGGTTAAGCTGTCTTTTTATGTACAGATCTATGACAATTCCAAAACAAAAGTCCATTTACAATTCATGCAGGCAGTTTCTAACCAGTTTTCATTTTACATATCTCCTGGTAGCCACTAAAAGCAGAGGCAGTTTGTGGTAAAGAAAGTTAACAAAATCGCAGTATTCAAACCTTCAGATACTGTCATGACAAACTGATGTTTTGATGAAGAAATTATTAATTAATGATAAAAAGTTAAACTTAGGCTACCACACATTCCCTGATTTCGTAGTAAATTTTCATTAAATAAAAATTGAGAAAGATGCTAAAATGCAAACACATAAAAATTTAAAAATCTTTCATCTTCATCCATATTGGCTGCTTTACTGATGTGGTATTTTGAGCAAACAGTATTACAATGAGTTTGCTGAGACAGCTGTTCTTTCTAGGCTTATGAGCAGTAGTAAAATGTCAAAATAGAAGAATTTGTGTTTAGAAAGACAGTATATTCCCATACAGGTATTTCAAAGCCCTGTGTTTTTATTTCAGAAAACAAACAAATAAACACACATACACCCCCAACCTGTTTAGCGAACTGAGGTAATGAAAGCAAATTCCTATTTATTTTGAAAGTAAGAGCCATCTAGTGGTAACAATGTTCTATCAAATTGAAACGTTGATGGGGACTGACAGTCCAAAATATAGATCAAGATTCAGAAGCTGCAAAAGGATGACTACATCCATCATAAATAATACCACAAAGAAGGACTTTTAAAAATACCTGCATGCATTATTTCTGTAATCTAAACAAAGTGAAAACAGAAAGTATAACAAAGCATGACAGGTATGTATTAAGGAAAATGAAACGTTATGACAAAAAAATAACCCTCTAACTCAGCAAAGTGCTTGTGCCAAGCTCTGCCTGTTCTTAGAGTTTACATGTACGCACACTCACAGTCCAGGAGCAAAGTACGTATCAAATCAACACGAGCATCGTATATACCAAGGGGAAATTGTGCATGCTAGAACTCACTAGTCTAAAATTCAAAACAGGAACCGGCCATAGAACTATAGAGGGGTTAAAAGTCAACAGCTCTGATTGAATTCATTTTTACCACTGAAGCATATTCCAGTGTGTGTCTGAGATTTCCAGTAGAACTACAAAAATTCAATGCTCATTTTTCATTAAAATTATTATTACTGAGCATCTAGTACAGAGCATCAAGTGGCTGCAGAAGAAAATTCTCAGCCCAGTTTGTACCTACAAGTAGTAGCTGCAATATCCAGTACAAATCTACTTTTTAAAATCCATAACTATTAAGGGTCACATAGCCCAGCTCATATCGGTATATCTGCTCTCGCTTCCTTCTCTGCATTCTGCTTTCCCGGTTTTCTACATCTTTTTTTTCCCATTTTGGATTCACATATCTTACTAGAACTGTTTGCTGGCAAGCATGAATTTGTATCCTCTGGTCTGCTTCTCATCTTTTGCCTTCTATGGGTTTTATCCCATAGTATGCAGGAAACAGGCTCCAGGAGACAAGGCAAGGCAAGGCAAGACAAAAGACCCCCTCCCCCTCTTTATCACCCCACCAACTCAAGTTGGGCTGAGCACTGGGTTAAAATTACTCCTTCTGGGTCTTTTTTTTTTTTTTCATTTATAGTAAGAAGCAGAGAATAGAAAGGAAAAGTAGACTTGTGTGATAGCTGGAATTAGGACTTTAAGCTGTCTCTGATTTAGGCCTTCCCATGAACATCAGCAGGCTCCTTTTCACTTAATCTCAAAGAGGCATCCTTTAATAATATTTAAAAAAGAAAACAAACAAAAAAAGAGCAAGGCATGCAAGCACATATTTTCTTTAGATCGGGACAATATTTCTAGGTTGCAGATCTTAGTACTGTGTAATATGCAGTAACCTAATTCGCTCCCTCTATCTTGTCCTAAATTATGTGTTGAGGATCATTACAACTGAAATTATTTCTCACACATAAGCAAGGCTATAGCACAGCATCTGTGAGCGTAAAACTAGCACGCAGTAAAAAAAACAGGATAAAAATATCCAAATGTGAAAATCCCTGTCAGTGACATGAAAATGACAGCTTAACAGTGATGGGGGTAAATAAATGCAGAAGTCAATATAAACTTGCATGCTTGCTGTGTCATCTACAGGAAGAAGGATGTGTGTCCTTTTATGCTAGACTACATCCTCCTATTAACATGCCCAAGCGTCAAGGCCAGTAAATGTGAATTGTTTTCTCTGGCTGCCACAAAGCCTGCCAAGTCACTTTGCGGTAATGCTTCAATTAATGATTTACCCATCCTTTACAGCTGATCAGGCAGACCCATGCAAATTCATGGCATGTGACAAGTTTTCCGAATGCATAATGAATGAGTGGACAAAGGAGGCTGACTGTCTTTGTAAACCTGGTTATGCCAGCCAAGATGGATTGCCGTGCCGGAGCCTGTGTGAGCTGGAACCACATCTTTGTGTCAACGGTGGGAAATGTGAGTTAGTCCCAGGAAGAGGAGCTGTCTGCAGGTAAATAGATGGTGATCAACATGAATTCTCTTAACATCCTCCTGATAATGTCTACCGCATGATCAAGTAGGGCTGAGTATATACTTTTTAACAGCATCAACTAGGCTAATAAGCCAAAATCTCAACATTCAGATGCCTAAAGTTACACTGCAATACATTTCTAAATAGTCTCACCACAGCTAAATCCATTTCAGCCTGTTAGGACACACAGAACACATGACCTAGTCACTTTTTAGAAAAGTTACTTTTTAGAAATGTATTAGAAATTCAGCATCACTGGCAGAGATGACACACACAAAGCCATGCATTCTTTTGATTTCCAAATACATATGGGGAAAATGAAGTAGCACATTCATGGTTTGGCTACTGATTACATAGCAGTATTTTAAGAAATTACAATTTCCTAAGATGTATGAAAAAGGAAATCTATATTCATATAAAACACATCTCTGAGGACTACTCTGATTCCAGAGCACTCAAAGCACACTAAGGCTGAAGGTGCTATCAGGGCTTTCTGGGAAAGACTTGAAGATTAGCAGCTCCTCCTAACTGCAAATATATTCCATAAGAATTTTCACACAAAATTATCCTAAATCAATATTGAGAACTAGACAGTACTTGAACATATTAATTCTCTTTTAAAGGATCAAGTTTCTTCTCATTTTAAGACTAGATAATCCAGAGCATTATGTGAAACTGTATATTCGACAGGCACACAGTAGCTGGCCAGACATGTATCAGCAAAAAAACAAGTTAAAATTCTTGCATTTGTTTATTTTCTCTTAATATTGACTTAATGGTAGGTCTTCTAGCTTAGTTAGGATTAATGTCAAAAAAATAATACGATAACGTCACTATAACAACAATACTGCCACAATCCATTTTCTTCAGTGGCCATCACAGAAAGAATAATAGAAGATTATATTGAATTCACCACAGTTACTGCCAAATTCCTGACTTGCAGAGTCATAGTAGGGTAGCTGAAGTATTTTGTACTAGAAATCAGACTGTGAGCTACAAAGGTCCTCTTCAAACTTTACTGAAGTAGCAAGGGGCACAGTCTACTCCTCCAAGACTGATGCACTAAGGAAAATAAAACTTTTTCCTTTTAGAAAAGCCCCGACTTGATGTACGCTAATAACCAAACCATCATGTGGAATTATAAAAGGATTAAGAATAATAAGCGAAAATTTTAGTGAATTATAGCAAGTTACAAACTTACCCCCAGTCTCATCCTGACAGCTTGTGCAAACTTGTACAGTGAGAGAGAAAATTATGGCCTACTGTTTGCCCTTGTTTTGCGGGCGAATTCACTCAGGACCATGTTAGTTTCTTCCACTAACTGGAAACCCTGTGTTCTCACAGAAATTATGGCAATCTTCTCCCTTGCTTTAAAGGGATCTGTTTATAGAATCATAGATTCATTAAGGTTGGAAAAAACCTCCAAGATCATAAAGTCCAACCTTTGACTGAACACCACTGTGTCAACTAAACCGTAGCAGTGAGTGCCACATCCAGCTGTTTCTTGAACACTCCAGGGATGGTGACTCCACCACTTCCTTGGACAGTTCATTCCAATGCCTGACAACCCTTTCAGTGAAGTTTTTCCTGATGTCCAACCTGAACTTCCCCTGGTGCAGCTTGAGGCTGTTTCCTCTTGTCCTATCATGAGGAATAGTGTCCCATCTATTTGCAGTAGAATTTTTATGTCAAGCCTTGCTAATCAGAGTGAAATCACCAGTAAACAGAATACATGCTTCAAAGATACGTTCTGTCATTACCTTAAAACACACTTGAACTTCTCAGGTTCTAAATCTCAAGTGTTATTTTAATTTCACCTGTGGGGTTAGAAACTTGTCAGAGATGCTTAAAATGCACAACTTCCCTAAAATTTGTAGGTTGACAAAGAATATATCAGTGTCTTTTTAACACTCACTCTCATGAATGTAAGAATATCATCTTTCCCTTATCAACCACATTATTTTCCTGCAGACACATAGCAACTAATTGTAGTGGAAATAATGTGCTCATAATTAATTGCAGATTTTGTTTTCATTTTTTGTCTTCCTCTCCTTATTGTAGATGCCCTGTACGTAGACACCAGCTTTACCAAGGACAGCGCTGTGCCAAATTTGCTCCAGAACCCACACAACCCTTCAGTTTTAAACCCCTCATTCTTGGCTTACTAAGCCTTGCTTTTCTTTTCATCATTTTAATTATTAAGTTAAGAAGAAAATGCAAAAGAAACTCTAATTTGCAGTAAGCTGCTCACAATCTTTTTCTTCAAATTTCAAAATATTCCTTTTGTTTCTTTTGCAATTTAAAATCTTACCTAAACAAAAATGTTCTGCATTGTAGAAGGCCTACTCTCAGCAGCTGCAATTCAGGAAATGCTGTAAGGATTAATCCTGCTTTTGAACACGATGAACCCATATCTAGCTTTTTTCACACGGCTTGCAGTGTAAGTGCTTGTCTCGGTTCCTCAGAGATCATTGATCATGAAGCATTGCACGAACTTGAAAACACAATTCAGCCTGGAGGTAAAATGCATGAAAATCCTTCTCTTACCCCTCAGCAAACAGCCCCACCTGAAATAACAGGTCCATCTTCAAGTATTAACTCCACAACTAAATCAAACTTGAATCAATTTTCTTGCTTGGCAACTTCAGAACTGAAAATACTAACGCATTCATTGCTTTCCACATTTACTGCTGTGTAGGCTTCATAACAGGACTATAGAACTGCTTTTCTTACAGCTCTCTTGCATGGCTCTGGTGGTCCCTCCTATCTGAGTGCTTTTTGTGATTTAGTGAAGTAATTAGTGGTTTGACATTTTGATTTTTTTCTTACTCTTGTAGGTCACCAGGCCAGTTTACAAAGCCAAGACTGACAAGCTAGTCCTTGAAATTCTCTGTTTCCAGCATCAGCCAGACAAAACAAAGGTTTGTGGAACTTTAAAAATTTTTTGTTTCCCATTTGTCAATATTACTACTCTTTGTAGTAATTCCATACAAAGAAAACTCAGATTTTTTGGATACTTGATACGACAACAACAATTTCTTCTTAAGTGTTTTTATACAACAAACTTATATTCTGTATAACCATGTGCTACTGTGGCAGTCACTGGAACACATGAAGGAAGGAGGAGTATCTAAAATGACAAAGTAACACAAAATGAAAACCAAATAGGAGGTTTAAAAAGCAATATAAAAATTTAAATTAAAAAATTAAAGATTATATAAAAATAACTTGAGTCTGGTTAAGCTACATAGAGCTTGAACAAGTAGGAATTCTAATTTGAGCAGCATACTGCTCACATATCAAATATTATTTCAAGTTGAAACCTCTTGTATCCTTGTGAGGGGGGAAAAAATTAACAAAAAGGAGAAAAGCTGAGTCAAAAATTTCTCTAAAATTGCCAGATTATTCCTTACTTCTGATGTATCTGACTACGCCCTCTTGAGAGGTAGAAAAAAGAGCCCTTACTTTGCTGTTTTCATTTTTCTGAGTCCCAGTCCAGTTAGGAACCAAAAGGTTTTGCTATAGCTGTTAGTACCCATTGTTATTGTGGGGAATATGAATCCAGGACTGCCCTGGCATTAGCTGAACACTATGGGAGACAGGATACCGACTATATGAATCTTTGGCTTGTTACATGTTTATTGGTATGTAAATAAAGGAGCAAGCAATGATACCATACAGGAAGATTATTTTCACTGATCTTCATCATACCCAGGTCTGGTCTCGTCAGGTACTCCAGGTCACAGTTATAGACTGAAGGGAAAATGGGGGGACTGGAATGCAGAGATAGAAATGGACAAAGCAGCAGGGAACAGCACTTTGGAAAAGCTCAAGAATTAATTGATTTCGCTGCTTATAAAAAACACAAGTGCAGAAGTTTGCAATTAGTATTTTAAACCCATCTTAAAAGAAATGTGCCTGTGGGTAATTGAGACAAATAAACTTTCATACTAGCTAAACTGCTTAAAATTACTGCATAGAAAAGCACTAAATATTTTAATAAAGTAATAAAATGGCACATCTGTGAAAGAAAACCGGACCTGTGTCATCGAGACTATCTGAACTGTAAAAAGTGTACAGACAAAGTACACATCTCAAGATCCAGTTAAATAAATTAATTCAGTGGGAAATCAGGCAACCAGAAAATTGAAATAGGTTCAAAAAATTAGGTGACTATATTTCACTGTTACTTACATTCACAATGAGTGTTTACATCACCCTTATGTTCAACACATTTTTAATGATTTGAAAACAGTCAATGGAGGAAAAAAAATTTAGAAGAACAGCTTTCAAGAGCTGAAACTAAGAGGACCACTTTGATATCACAATCTAAAAAACTCCTTCGGGATTAGAATTTTTAAAACAGAATATGGCACTTTTGAATATGAAGTTTCAGGAGGACACAGATCTCTAGAACTCGTAGGCCAAATTGAGAATTCCAGTAATTAAATTCTGTTTTGCTATAAGTAATGAATGCAGTGACAGCTTTCTAGGACATATTATCTACAGTAAATACAGCTCTGTATTTATGAAGGCATATTTGAAAATAGGCATTAAGTTCTAGCAGAAGCTAAAATAACCTTCAATTCCTTCTTAAACATAAAAAATATGTCCAGTTTATTTACACAATCACTACATGGAAAATTGTTGCAAAGCTTAGTTATCAGAAGGGGGTTTGGTTAGGTTAGGGATTTGATTAGGGATTAGAGGGGGACTGATTAGAAGGGGATTTGGTTAGGGATTTTGCCCAATTAGTAAATAGTCCAAAAACTAACAACCTTTAACACTTCCAGGGATGGGGCATCCACAAGTTCTCTGGACAATCTTTTCCAGTGCCTCGCCACCCTGACAGGAAATAAATTCTTTACATCTAATCTAAACCTACTCTCTTTCAGTTTAAGGCCATACCTCCCTTGTCCTGTCACTACATGCCCTTGTAAAAAGTTCTGTCTGTCTTACTTCTAGGCCCCTTTCAGGTACAGGGAGGCCACTAGAAGGTCTACCTGGAGCCTTCTCTTCTCCAGGCTCAACCGCCCTTACAACGAACTAGACATGATCTCAACAGGTTTTAGTGTGACCTTCCCTATTAGCACTAGATACATAGCACATTTTCAAATTCAATAATGTTTTCCAAATGTCTTACAAGACTTTCTCTTACAGGTATTCAAAAAAGAAGATCTGCATTACTTAAGACTGGACTTCAGGATGATTATGCACATGAAAAAAATTCAAGGATTCCTAAAGATAGAATGTTTTGGCTCTAAAATCAGGACACATTAAAAAAATTGTTTTACTGAAGGAAAGCAGCATGACCAAGTTGAGCACCTATTTGACAGCGTCTAAAATTTGCCTGGTAGGAATTCATAATTGTTAAGATGCATGCATTAAGCATCCAGTGCTTACAGGTCTTAACTGTTATATTTAAGAGCCAAGTGCTAGAAACAGATTTTGCTGAGACATGACACTTTTCAATTTTGTCATGGAACTTCACCGTATTTCCATACCCTTTTATTAACCTTCCTTACACACACTAATGTAAGTGGTGAACAGAAATACAAGCTGTTATTGACCAAAGGACATATGAAATGCATCTGGGAACTTCTTCATTCTTTCCCTACAATGCTCACATTGCAAATCACACAGAAGTTGGAATTAATTTTTTTAAGGGCTTCTATGAGCATTTGTTTATACATATGTACATATACACTTAACTGCTAAATTTCTGGTGACAATGAAACTATCAGGTTATCCTAAGACTTCAAACTTTTTGCTGAGGCACAATACCTGGAGTTTCATCTTTAAAGAACAAGATATTTACATTCACAGGCACCCTCCTGGTAACAAGTAGATTAGAACTGCACATGACTGTGTACACTTTAAACTCAGTATGCACACAAATAATTTTGAGAGGTTACTATTAGTTTTTGTAGAAGAAATCTATGCAGACATCAGGCAGCCATTAAGTATTTTGTAGGGTTATTAATTTATGCACTATGAATCCACAATCCTGATTCAAGTATGAGCATTATTTTACCTTGAGCATCTTTTTCTTGAGTATATCTATATTTATATTCTGCACCAGTGTTGTACAATATTCAGGCACTGTTTGCTGCTTGGTGCACACCAGAAGTCGTACTTACAGCTCAAACTGAGCTTCTACAAAGTTCATGACTATTCTGGATGACAGCTTCTCATTCAGATGTGAAACTTTTGTGTATTTGGGACAGCAGCTGATTTCAGCAACAATTCTTCTCTCTTCGTACCACGCAGTTACCACAGCAAAGACTGAACTTTAATTTACCTTATTATGTACACTCAGAAGAACTGTTTACGAATTCCAAACAACTAACTGCACGGATTTGCCTGCAAAACTACCGAAACTGGTGATAGTGTACGAATGAAGGCAAAGCACCAAGAATACAAGGTTGAGTTTCTACAGCTGAAGTAGTATTTTTACTTGCTTTATTTAAGTAGAAATAAAAAAAAAAAAATAAAGAAGAAACCTAAGATGTGGTTTTACCCAGTAACACTTCAGAATAAAACTACTTTAAAAATATTTCTTGCAGGGCACTGGAAGTCATCCCTGCCAACAAATGTTAGCTTTTCACTATTGTTCATGTAAGCTAAGAATACATTAAGAATGCTGATAGCATTCCATTTTTTTTTCCATTACAAATGTATTTTTGTATGTGTTTAGTATATTTCAAGTCATATTAGTTATCACTAGCCAGATTAAAAAGTAAGTAGTTTTAAAATGTGTATTTTAATAATGCTTATTCATGATTGTATTTATCACTCTCAACTATTAATTACCAAATATATTTGCTGGATGTAAGCCTTTTGTATTTCAATAAAACATAATAAAACTATTTACTTGAAAATTTCACTGGGAATGGAACTGGTACTTAATCTCAAACTAAAACATATCACGTTACCTTAAACTGATGTAAAGTTACATAAAAGCCATAAGGAAAGTGAAACAAAATTACATTTCCTAGATAACAAATCCCGAATTACTTGAATCTTTTTATGTTAAAAAACTACCACTCTGATCTGGCCCTTAGGAGAGTTTTCTAAGACTCTTTTTAAGGGGAAAACAAACAAACAAGCAAAACTCACAAAACATCTCCACCCAAGACATAAAGCTTCCCCTGCAGCATACAAATTTAAAGCAGCAGAACTGGTTTCACTAGTCACTGACTGTCATGAAAAATTTAAAATAGGCAAAGAGTACACAGCACAGCAAATGATAGATACATTGGAAGTGATAGCAATAAATGTTAAAAAAATAGTAATAAAATTAAAGATATTTGTTTTAATAAATACTGAGAAATTAAGGATGATATTTAAAAGTAAAAAAATCACAATTTTTTAGTATCAGAATGTTATTTTGGAGAAACACTTACCTTAGAAAGTAAAGACAAAATCTTCACCAGAGTAAAGCTTTAAAAAGTAAGCATCAAAAACATCTGATAGAAAAGCAGCAGGGAGTTCCAGCACAGAAATCCTTTTACCCTTCTCATAACTTAATTTACCCTTATTTATTATGCTTTAAATTTTCAAAGACAAAATGGTAAGAAGATACGAGTGAGATTTTCAACATGGAATGTGTTTATTTTTTATTTTTAATTTTCAGTACAGTATTACGAGGTCATTTAAATACTTTAAATAAAGATTTTTGAGAAAAACCCAAAGGATTAAACTAAGTTAAGAAAAACAATCTTCTCAGTGGATGAAAGATAAGTATTTAACGACCTTTTGATCTTCAAAGTAGCATTCTCAAGAAAATGGATATTTCAGGGTCACCTAGTCAGGAATGTAGCCTAGTCCAGTGATTCTCTTCCTCTCCTTTGTTTTGTGGACTGTTTCAGGCAGACCTCAACTATAACAAACAGCTTCACTGATAGGCAGGAAGAATTTTTTTTTTTTAAATCAAACACAGAGAGAACCCAGCCAATGTGCTTTAAAAACCAAATTAATTTTTTCTCTATAACCGTAGATCAGAAGGGCACTGGGTCATATGACAGTCGAACTCCCTCTGCCCTCCTTTTTTATTTCCTCTCCAAATCAACCAACTGTATAAGTATCTGACACAGTAGATGGGACCACAGAAATAATTCGTAAGCAACTGAACACTGTTTGACATGTAAAAAAACCCCTAAATTAGTCTGAAACTAACTGAAAATTAATGTTGTTGCACAAAAAGATCAGTAAAACTAAGAGCAGATGCTGCTTTTGGTGCAGAGAAAGAAAAAAATAATAATTACAAAAAAGCAGCCTGCTACTGTGCAAACTAGAATATCCTGATCTCTGGAATCTTATCTTCTGCTTGCCTCAGTCGTACTTCTGGAGCACTGCAGAGAGGTGGGAATATCTCATTTGAGAACATCCAACAACCAGACTCTGTTCCACTATTTCAGTCTATTTTATTTTCCCAATAGCTCATATTTGTTAGTCATTTAGTTAACAAAAATTCCCACACACCCCATTCTGAAGAACAGATTTTCTTTCTGAGGCCAGTCAAGATAATCCTGGCATAATCAAAAGGTACAGATTGGAAAAATTCAGTTAATTTTATTCATCTGAAGTTCCCCACAGGTATGTTTACACACATATTTACTAAAATATTCAAGCTTATATATGTGTATAAACAGACACACACTTAAGTAATGAGGTTCCTTGCTCACTATGTTCAGCCTCATAAGATCCATGGTTTTATATGTATATATATATAAAAAATATATATATACATACACACACTGGGACTGAATGTGTTAAGTCAAGAAGCTAAATCCAGACAGTAATATACACAGGGCAGTTCAATGATTTTTCCTTCTGGGATCACATGAGCGAGCACAGCTTCCTGCAGTGCTAAGTTTCCAGAGAGTGGAAGTTGTGAAACTTTGGTTCCAATGCAGTAACACATTAAACCAGTAAGCTCAATTTCCTAAGCTGCACATTAAATTCACGCAACACTGTACAGGTTTGCACACAGCTTGCTAGCCAGCAGTCTGATGCACCTCTCCTTTCATCTTCCAGACAAATTATGGTTTTAGTGAAGAATTTGGGTAAAATTAAAAGATTTCCTCGTTTGCAAGAAGCTGAGTGGGTATGCAGCAGAAGCTGAGATCCCCTGATGCAGTGGGTCTGTATAGAGTTAACTACTACTTGAATATCTCCACAAGTATTACAGTAAGGAGTGTATAACAGCAAGCAGACTGTGGCATACAACCGCAATTTAAGGTCAGCATCAGGAGCTTTCTCTGTGCTGCAGAATGGTACCTCTTGAAAATTATTAAGTATATTTATGCATTAAAAACCTAACATTTCCAAGAGGTTTCAAACTGAGTAAAGAGTGAGGAAATTATTTTATAGTGTAAACAAAATCTGCCACTTAAAAGAGCAAGACTTCATTTTTGAATCAGGTTAAATAAGTAATTGGACCTCAAGCTACTTATATTTTTAATTCCTATCGGAGAGATAATAAATAGTCAAGTTTAATTTGTTGAAATAATGGCCAGCATGATAAAACAATGTTCACGTAAGTGAAAGAGATGCATCTTAAAACTGTATGAAATTAACGATTCCCATCCACAAAAACTCCCCAAACAAACTGCTTAATAAGGGAACTGTTATAAGCTATGAAACTTGACAGAAGAGATTATGATAAAGCTCACAGTAGTGTCCAAATCACTATGATATTTCAGTATACTAAAAATTGTAGCTATTTTATCAGCACATAGTATTAAGATGATGCATTATGTTATTGGACCAATGTTTTACACAGTCTAACAAAAGGTAGAGGTCTTGTATATCTTGTTACAATTAAAATAAACACGATGTCTGAGGCTCAGGCCTCAATATTCAGTTAAGTTATACTGACATCAAAAAGCTGAACATATTTCCCTTATCCTATCCTTAATCTTAGATAGCTCCAGGTACAAGGCTTGGACAATTTTGCATAGTATTTTGAAATTACACTACCTGGCAAAACAAACTGTCCAAGAGTTCCTAATGGAAATGTGGTCAAAAAAATAAGTCTAAAGCAAATTTGGACTGAAAGAGAAAAAAGAAAAAGAAACTAAGAAGTGGTATAAGCCCTAATGAGCAGTACATTCTTTGAGGACCTCCAATATTACACTATATTGACATATATGAATGCTCTTCTCAGAATGTACAGAAAACCATTTCTCCTAAACCAAGACAGAAAATGAATTAAATAGGAATTTATGGGTCTCAAGGTTAGGAGGATTTCCCATCAGGTTCTGAAAAAAAAAAATTACTAAATACAGACACTAACCAGTTTGCAAATCAGGACATAAAATGTCTCAGATTATATAAAAGTATACTCCAACTTCTCCGTAACAGAAGTCAAAGCTAAGGCCTCATAATTCCAGTTATTAGAAACAGCATATCCTCTTTACTAGACCACTTGCAGCCAACTATTCAGTGTTTTGAAGCAGGAATTTTATAAAAAGGTGGTTGCAATGCAGTTCTGTACCCAAGTAAAGACAGATTGCTTAAAAGTGTTAAGAGTTCTAACAGAAGCTGTAAAGAAAATGAAACATATGAACAAAATGCAACAAACTACACTGACTGAAGTTTCTTCAAGGTCCTCATACCTAGTAAAGTTCACTACACAAATTAAACATCATAAAGTACAAATTAACAAACCACATGATTAATAAAATCTGTTCACTTTATATTAAACATCTCTAATATGATTATAGAATGTTTACGTCCTCTGTTGCCCAGAGGAACTCTTCCCTTTGTATCACAGGCAAGGGTTCTCATCTCGAACACTACTGTGCAAAATGCCCATTTATTTCAACAGGTTCTGCAGCATCGCCGTAGCATACGTGGGACGAGCTTGTCTGCTTGCAATCGCATTTTGAAGATACTGGATACCTCCACAGCGCTCCCAAATTTCTTCAAACTGTCTCGGCAAAATTTCAGCACCTCGCTTTCGGGTTAAGCCAGTCTCTTCAAGATTAAGCTCACACATATCCATATCATCCTTACCTGAAATAGTAAAGGGAAAGATAAAATATTTTTACATCATTCAAAAGTCCCATAAAATAAATTAGATCTTTGTTAATTAGATTCCCCCTCTGAATCTCTAGTTTGTTAAAAGACTTCAGAGTTTATGGGAAGATAAGTTGTCAGATAAGTATTTTTTTGGTTTGGTTTTTTGGTTACACCACAGAGGTATCAGAAAAAAGTAGTATCAGATGTTGCAGTTGACAAAGTTGTGCTTAAAAAGTGAACAAAAAGGAACAAAGGAAAGAAGTGAAAACATCAGCATCTTGATATATTCTCCTGAAATTCATTAGAGGCTGACAACTGCATTTGTTTTACATATACTTTAAGTTTTACGCCATTTCACAGCAAACTGCTGTTACAATTTGTTTAAATGTAGCAAAGCAACTAAGAGCTCCAGACTTTTGACCAACCAATCTGTCAGTCTCCCATGCAAAACAAACAGCATTTACCAAATGGGACCAACATAGGAAATCCAATAAAATGACAGGTGTAGCTCAAACACTAAATCATAATCATATTTTTAATGGCTGATCCATTGAATGCGGTACTCATGACAGCAGTGCTACTTTTGGCTATGGACTTTGACACTGAATAGTAACAGTTGGTGTAAGAAATTCTAGTAAAAATAATTTGCAGGAAAAAAACTTTTGTTGCTAGTAAGGTATAACTCTGAAGAGGAAACAAATTGATTATGGACTTTTCCTTGGTCTCTAAGTTAAATACAAAAACTCAAAATACAGAACCATAAACAGCATTTCTCCAGTGTTTTCTCCCCCTTTCATAATCCTCCAGAAAAGCTGGATATATTTCGCCACCAGACAAATCTCTACTATCCACTGCAATATTTAGTTTTTATTTTAAACACTTAAGATTAAAAAGCTATTTTCCCACATTAGGTAGCATAAATAGGGTAAAAGCATCAGTTTGCTATTAGTTCTATTAGTTCTATTCCCACTCTATCTACGACTTCCCAAATTGAAGCATGTGTACAAGTAGAACATGTGGCCAAATGGTGTTCTGAAAAGTCTGGCCATTAACAGCAGTCCCAAATCCCCAAATTCTGCCCTGATAAGAACTGCTAAAGGAATTAAAAAAAAAAAAAAAAAAAAAAAAAAAAGAGAGAGGATACAACTTGGGAAACTCATATATCCTCAGTCTCTTTTTCTAAAGTACCTTATCCACTCTGAACCTTTTCAAAGCTTTGAATTTTGCTTTCAATACCAACCTGCCACAAGGAGAATGGGTGCCTTGTCAGGATGAAGTTCCATTTGTCGAGCAATCCATGGCCCATCAAAATGTGCGTACCACCAACCCTTCTTCTTGTTCTGGGGGTCTTTGTACTGGTCCGCGGGGCGGATGAAGGGAATGCGGAAGTAACGCTGCTGTCTGTTCATTTCAATCTCTTGCTGTCTGCCCGGCAGCTGGGCTGTTGGGTTCTGTTGTGCTATCATACAGAAGAAAGACCCAAAAATTAGCAAACAAAAAATTAGAGAACAAGAAAGCCATACTACTACTTGCCTGATTAATCAGCAAATCTAAAAAAAAAAAAAACCAAAAAAAAACAAAACCAAAACAACTAACCAAACAAGAAAAACAAACTAAACCCCCTAAAACCCAAGAGATTCTCTCTGAATTCAAGGTCAGCTGAAGTCTCATCAAAACTAAAAAGTACTCCCATCTCATATAATGTGCATTCTGTTAATCACGACAGCGACAACACTGGTCAGGAAAGGCTCATGTTAATTATTTTATCTATGTGTTGCTGAATGGAATGTTTACAAAACAAAGCAAGTAAAATAACACATTCTGCTTTAAATCAATATTTAAGGTAAAACTTTCCATATAAAATGTCTTACAAACCAGAAACATTCATCAATAACTGCTTTAGTTCTGTCAATTCTCTTTGTAAAACAAGATCACAGTATAAAGCATTTTAAGTTACAAAAACACAAAGCGTCATTTGAAGCTTTTTGACAGTCAACACAGAAATGTGTATGTTACTGTTAAAAGTTACTAATTTGTTAATAGAAATGTTGACAACAAATACTGCTTATCACAAAACTGCCACCAAACATAACTTTCTGCATGGATTTCTGTGTGCTAAACTCCGGCATCAGAACTACTTTCTATTCTAAAGAAATTCTTTATTTCAGACCATTAAGATCAACTACGCAAACTTCTAAAGGGGAGAGAGTTATATGAAGTTTTTTGAAGCTTCATATATGTTTTTGGTAAATATTTTCCACATGCATTTTTGGACTCTCCGAGTTCCACACATTTCAGTTTCCAGAGAGAAACTTTCTTTCAAATAAAAGCACATACTCCTCTGTTAACTGATCAATTGATCCAACTTCCTGATGTTATGCATACACTATCATAATTAGATTTAAATAGTGAATGCTCTTACAAGCAAGATCCTTTCCTATAATAACTGCCTCCTGCAAAAATTTGGTGCTGAACTTGTTTTAGTGGTTTACACCACCGTTACATATACCCTGTTCAAGAAACTCAGAATGTGGATCTGTGCCATCTCTACAAAAGAGTCAGTATTATCAATTGCATGTTTCAGCATAAAGAAAATAATTAAAGGTGAATTCCATTTTTGTTCAGTGTCAATTGAGCGGCAAAGATAATTTCTGAGCTAATATGTAATATGAAAAACAACAATCACTTTTAATAATGTATTTTTCCTATCATGAACAAGACTAATATAGACTAGCAATTGCAACTTGAAATTTCTTCTGCTTTGATTCAAGCAAAAATAGTTCTTCTGAACCTGAAGAGCAGAACCTTATAAAAACCCCATGTGTTATACATAACATAAACACTTTTTTTGCCCATGCCTGCACAAACAAAAAGAGAAGAAGAAAACCAATATTTTAACAGGCGAATGCTACTTTTTTACACTGACTCTGATAAAACATACACCTTACACAGTTTATAGGAAATTAATACTATTTTCTACAAATTGTCTGAACATCTATCCCAGCAGATCATTGCTTTAGTATTGTCAAATACTTTTTGCACTGCAATAGTAATTGCTAAGGCTCCTTTCTACCCCTATGCATACCTAAATCCAAGAGTAAATCTAGAGGACACGAACACTAAGCAGCCAATATAGCCTCTACTGCTCAGTGCTATGGAACTGAATTTCTTTATTCAGAAGAAACCATCACCTGAATGTTAGTCTGTGTGCTAGAAAACAGCTGTTATGTTGATTCCAGAGTTTTGCTACAACAAAAAGCCATATGCTGACAGTGAAAAAATATTAGAACAAACAAGTTATTTTTGTAGGGGGTGTGGAAAAAAATAGGAGATTATACCTTCAAATAACCCTCAAAAAAAAGGTTATTTCATTCTCTCTTCCCACTACTGCTCAAATGGGTAGGATTTCATGAAGACAAGTACACTGGTAAATTACTGAAATAACGTATGATTATCATCAAATGAATAACATTGCCAAATTGTAAAATTGATTATTCTTACAATTAAATTCTATGTACAAGTGTAGCAAAACACTGGATTAATTAATGTTAGTATGAAGCTCTCAAGTCTTCCTATTCTTCAAGGTTAGCTTAAATAACCATCTCCTCACTTACTTGAGTTGCTCAAAAATGGCGCAAAATCTGTGAACAAATATTACATGTTGAACGAAACATAAAAGTGCTGATCCTTTAAAAGTTATGGTTTCATTACCTCAACATTTTTCACCAATGCTGATAATACACAAATGGGAACTCTAGTTGCAAAATAAACACAGATACTAAGTATTTCTATTAATTTTGTACTTCTATTTTCATCAGAATTTAATCTTAAAATTTATTACTTCTATAATTTGTGATGCCAGTTGCAAAAACTCAGTTGTATACATGTTAAGCACAGATTGCTCTGACAAATCCACTAGTTAATTAACATAGTGCTTCTCATTTTTGATATTTCTGCTACAAAAAATTTTCCAGACCTCTGGAATACCAAATCTGCCTATTCCAATAATAATATACAAACCAGTGTTTACCTTCTATACTGAATGTAATAATTTAATTAAAGGATACCTGAAAAATTATATTACATCAATGAAGATATGGAAGTAAGAAACTGCATCATTTGAAGCACTCATCCACTGACAGCTGAAAGTCTTTTAGTTTTAACACCTAAGAAATCAGAGGCCCTTCTTACTACCTGCTCAGATCACTATAATACATAGATGTGAAATGCCCATGTAGTATAATTATTTGCAATAGGAAGAACATTCTGACATTAACAAGAGAGTCTAAAGGCTGCTATCAATTTCTTCTAAACCGCAATGTTCTTTTCTTCAAAAATATGATGATGTATTTCAAGAAATGTAAAAAAACTCACTGAAAAATACTGAAGAATGCTGTAAATGTCTGAATACAAGGGATGAGAACATGAGTATTCCAAGCTTTGTATGCACAAATCCCAAGATTTTCTGCTCTTTGATATTTCCCATCAGCAACACTGTGCATGGATATGTATTTTATCCATTTAGCTTCCACAGAGAACTTGTGAACTCAAATTCGAAGCAATTTACCACTTTGCAGAAGTGTTTAAATGCCTTTTCCTGCCGTTTCAGTCATTAGCTTTCTTAAGCACCTAAAACCACATTACTGGGCACAGTCACGAGGACCTATTCTTTGGTAGTATCTTCTCCTGGGGTCCAGATTTCACCTGCCATATATCTGTACAAAAGTTCCCCAAAACCCTCAAATTCTCAGGCAATGCTCAAGCAATGCATACTCAGTAAGTGAATGAAGGGGAAGGAGAGAACTTTGTATATAAACTGAGAGAAAGTAGGGCACCTGTATTCCCTGAGATCTTTATTCTCCATGTCCCAGGACAGTGCTTTAATCTCAGGCTAATGGGACTCTGGGGACAGCACTTTCTCTCCATCTTCCCTTTCCTCTGCCTCTTGCTTCAACTGTATGGCAGGCACACAATCCATTCTGCAAAATGTCACTCCAGAAACTGGGCACTGAATTTTCAGTCTGGCAGTATTAAACATGGCAACTCCTACACTTTCTTGGTGAGCTTGAAATGCAGTCACTTATTCTCATTAGTGCATTGCTTTGACAATAAACATGCATCTGTGAAATCAGCAGAATGAAGGACTAATAAGAAAGCAGGGACTACACAAAATCCCTTAAGCAAAAATTGCAGTATCAGCACTCACAGAATTTTTGAAAAGAGAATGTAAGCTAATGTATGGAAGGCTTACCATGATGTAAATGGTAAATTAGCACCTTTTAAAAGTATCTACATTTATATCTAAATAGCTATATATTATGAAATAATAAAGCAGCACAGCAATGAACACTTCGCAAAAATGCTTAAATCAAGAACTAATTTTAACAGATGTGACTTGGATGTGAGACAAGGTTTTAGGAAGAGCTATTCAACACAGTTATCTGGGTCTATTAAAGTATTTTAATTTCTGAAAAGTATTTGCCAGTTTCAACCTTTTCAAAATATTTACCTTAAATAGACATAAAAATAATCTTAAAACCCCCAAGAATTTCCTTCAACCTAGCAAAATAAAAATTGATTCTGGAAATGTTTTCTTTAGAATATTGCCACAAAAGTGATTATAAACACAAAATTATCTCTCCTCACCATAGTCTGTGACTGATTTGGGAGCACGCTGTTCTGTTTCTGCATTGCGTTTCTTATTCCTGGATTTCCACGCATGATATACCTTTAGCCTTCGGTGGAACTCTTCTCTGCAAGCTGCCAACAGTTCAATATCTATCCCAAAAATGAGGAGGGAAGGGATGAGTGAGAAAAATCAGAAAAATTCTTTATTACATTTATTACATATTTTTTTATATTGATAGGTATATAATTTGAGATCAAGTTGTAACACTAATACGTGAAAATGTAAGGTAATAAACTTCATTCTCTACAGCACAGGGCCTGTATTTTATGGCCCAGAAATTACCTCAGAGTTCTATGTATCCTTTCCTTTAGAGTAAAGGCAGCCCCCAAAGCAGCTTTGTACTGGGGGATTTGGAGCAGTGAAATGTGACAAATAAAACTCTTACTTCGCTAAATTTGCCTGTTGACACTATCACAAGACAAGCAGAACAGAAACATAAAATTTCATTGCTGAATTTTATTTCTGCAACTGCAAAAAAGAAAATCAGAAATCTGACTGCTCATATCTAGGTATATCTACTTGTATATTTTCATTTTGCTGAATTTCATTATACTAAGAGACTGAATGATTTCAAGGTTCTTTCCTTAGTCATCTAAGAGTACCCAAACTGGCTTTACTAAGGATGAACACACATGAGCACCAGGTATTACTGCAGCACCTAGTCAGGTGAAAACACTGCTCCAGTCCTGCAGATGTAAAAACAGCATAAGAGAATGGCTTTATTTCCAATTTCTATCCAGGGAAAAATAGAGTGATCCTAAATCAGAAGTTAACCAACTGCTTTCAATGAGAAACAGGAAGAAACAGTAATATCTAATAAAGGAATAATTCTTATCTGTTTCTGTCTTTAGACTGGGGGAAAAGCAATTAATGCCCGAACTGTGAGCTTCCCAAAAGAAGTTGGAAAATTAACAAATAATCTGAATATCCAAGACAGAAAATATTTTATGCTGTGCTTTATATGACATATTTGCTTTCTTTGTGATCTGGTGACAGCAAGAAGTGATAGCAAAAAATTTCTTAGAACACACAAATTCCAGGTAAAGCACAATAACTATTAATCCCTTTGTGGAAACACAAAAAACTGAGACAATTTATTTAAGAAATTATAATACATATTTTATGGCCCAAGCAGTTTACTATCATAAATATATAATCACTAAAAGAGGTAAAGAACTTGTTTCCTTAATATGGAAACAGCTTCATTTATTGCTGCTTGTGGGGCAATAAAACTTTTTAAAATTGATTTGTTATTAATTCAAACAAATAAAGTTTTTATCTGTGTTATAGGAAGAAAGTAAAATGCAACTGCAACATGACCTCTTTCTCAAGTCAGAAAAGATCCCACTTACCACAAGATGTATTGATTGTATCGCGAAGCTCTGCATATTTCCACTTACTGAGATCATGCTTCTTAGTACCAGCCGCAGCTTTTGTGGCTTGCACTGCAGGACCCCTACGATTATTTAAAAAAATATCTATGTATTTTTTTTACGTATTAAACAGGAATTGTTGTAAGAGGAGGAAGAGATCCCATGATCAACACTGCATCACTCTTACTACCATAAAAATCAGTAGCAAATGGACTGAATTTAAAGGCAAAAAATATTTTTAAGATGTTCAAATTATTAAGAGAAAATTAAAATGTATTTTCTGTTCAAAATCACATAGTCATCTGACAGGCCTCCTAGACATTAAAAGGAATTGTCATTAATAGTGCTTATACGTGAAAAGGTCTGTGTCTCTGTGTATCTCATCCCATGCTGATGTGCATTTTACTTAGTACTAGCCAAGATGCAGAAAAGAGACAACCAAGAATGACTGAAGACCTTTTAAGTTTCATTCAAAAAAGAGACAAGAAAAAATATTTCTGAAGTAGAACAAGGAGAAGGAAGAAAAGGCATTTCCTCTGCTCTTTAAAATTGGATTAGAAAAAAATCCTTGTTCCTAAACTTGATGAAATATTCTCTGTCTTTGAAAAAAGTCTAATTTGAGAGAAGAAATCAAATTATTTCTATATTAATTGTATAATGGTTGTCTGAGAACAGTAACATTTATTTGGGAAGGATATGAATCCTCAATACCAAGGTAAAAAATACCACACAGAGGAAAGGCCGATCAGTATAAAAAGAGTCATCCAAACCCATTTTTTTCAAAGGCAAAAGGAATTCATCATGTAGGTAATATGCAAGAACGTCAACAGCAAATACAAGTGAAAAATTATTACTAAAATCTCCATGATCTTTAAAAGCATGTACAAGGTTTCCATGTACAAAACAAACACTACATGTAAAGAAAAACCTGGATTTTACTTTTTTTTCCATAAATATGGTACGGATAAGAAGTGGAAGAACCCTCTCTTAGGAATGGCAAACCTCCCATGGATTATCTGCATATAAAATAAGTTCAAAACACTCCAACGTTCAGTGATGATCAGCACACTTGAAAACTAAGAAATTCAAGAACACACACATGATTTTACCAACCTCCACTAATGCTCATGAGTAAGAACATAAAGCAAATTAAATTATCTTTTGGGATCTGAAAGGATTTGTTCAGAATAAACTAGATCTTTAATAGGATAGCAGAATTCTTGATGTAATATGTCATATTAAAAAATCACAAGAGAGAAAACCAGAAGAAAACAAGCCTTTTCATTTGAAGGTCTGTTTGTGCAATAATATCTTTGTGGGACTGGTACATTATTACAGTAAGTATAAACCAGTGAATACTATTTTAATATTTATTTTTCCATAAAGGTCTCGTGGTACTCTGAAGCTTGATGTTTATTTTTCCCTCTTTAATTAACAGGTTATAAACACCTATTATAACCTGAAAAATTTCTTTATGCAGATACAGCAGTTTTGAAAGCAGGGATAACAAATGCAATTTAAGTTTCATAGAATAAAACAATCTGTTTAACTAAATGTTCTTCTTAACTGTATCATCTCTTCAATATAATTAAAACTACAGTTTTATTGTAGTGTCAGCTTAATAATGCCTACTCATACTACTAATCTGACTCAACACGCAGCTTCTAGTTATAGTACATGAGAATTCTGACATAATAAGTTAGCTCTGACTTAGTACTACTCATAAGTGTAAAACAAATAACTGGACAAACTGCTCCAAAAAATATATTTTAATATTTTGTTATTGTTAGCATACCTGTAGGACATTAAAGGATTGCTGCTAAATATTTTCCACTGCCTGGTGTCTAAACTTCTTGAACCTAATTTAACAAATCCTAAGGATTTTCCTTATTTAGCAACACTACCCACTACTTCAAGAGTTTGCTACATAATTTAGAGCAGCAGAACTAGGCTATACGATCTCTGGTTAAACTAGTAATCTTTAAGAATCCTAATCCAATTGAATGGCTTAGTCTTTCTATTACAGTACTACTCTGCACTCTGCAGATCACTCTTTTGTTTTCTACATGACTTTCAGCACAGCAGTCTGGCAACAAGAGGAGCATCACACTTGACAATCAGTCTTCACTGCTCAGTCTGAGAGTCATATATCATAAACAATATTTTCAGACATTAAAAATAAAAAAAAAAAAATTAAAAATCAGTCTCAAGCCAAAAGTTTCCAGTGTATGAAAAGCAAGAAAAAATTTAGTTAAACAAGTATGCTGTAAAAAGTATTGCATTTTGAATTCAACCACAACACAGAGGTTCTGATTTGGACCCAAAGTTTTGTCATTTTTTTGTACATTAAAAATTGGCCATTGTCATTGGAACTATGTCAATATATGCAATACAATCTGGCCATTCCAATTTGCATGCTAACTTAATTACACACAACATGGTTTATTCCTATTCTTAAAATACCACCGCAAGAAAGGAATTTAGTTAACAGTTGCATTCCCAATTATCAATGCTACAACTAGAAAACCCATCAATCACGTGAAACCGATCATCTTGAGGCTATATAAAAATAGCTCAGTAGCTTGTTTAACAACTGATTAACTTTTAAAAACTCTGAACAACTTTATTCTTATGTAAGCTTAAAAAAATGAATGTCAATGGTAATTCTATACTCACTAATATGGAGGACATTTATAACAAATTCTTTGAACAAAGAATTAGTATTCTAGCACCGGCTAGTGTGAGACTATCCCAGCAGAACTGTATTCAGACCTCAACCAGTGTTCTCCTTTCCTTCTGCATTGTGTACCAAATCTTGCATTAGCATTCAAGAAATCTCAGAAGGGGCTTTTGTTTAGATATCTTAAGAGGCGTTTCAATATGCTCTTAATGTGGTAATTTTCAAAACTACTTTTATTTATAATTAATTATATTTAGAATATTTTCTTATTAAAAGCACCAACAATTACATTGACATAAATAACTTCATTAACTCTGTGCTGAATCTATAGAAATACACCTTTGAAAGAGGAGGAACCCAGTGCTCTATTATCATAAAAGTGAAAAGAGAAGAAAGCTGCAGAAACATTAACAAAATTACACAAAATATCAGGTATGTGAACTATTCTTATTTTTTTTATATAATCAATAAAAATCATGGAAAAAGAATTGCTGAAGAAAAGGTGGTGATGATGTAAACTTATCTGAAAGACATAATTTACTTATCTGCTTATCACTTGTAAAAACTCAGATTCCATTATTTTTAATTTCATAATGATTTTACCCATTTCATGTGTGATTTGTTTTTATAAAATGATTGATTCATTTCGTTTTGTCTTCTCACCTACCTAGACAATATTTCTGACATTTCTGTGGCCATTTGTTCCCTATAAGAAAGTTGATAAATGATCATAAACCAAACATACTGATATAAAACAAGCCTTTTTAAATGTGAAAGGCTCTTGCCAATCAAACTGAAGTTAAATAAAGTGCACAGAAAGTGGATACTTAATTTAAATTATTTTCATTCACATATATATACATATATATATACACAGTCCTGATTTTGTAAAGAGCAATAAATCACATAGGACAATGAAAAATGGAAGGTATGTGAAAAACCTCAAAGTAATTATATAACCATCCTTAAATAGAATATTATTAGGTATAATATATTATTAAAGTATTAATTAGACATAAGCAAAGTAGTGAATCTAAGGTATTAATGATTTAGTGGCTACAGATGCATACTGATAAAGGATTATCACAGAGTATTAGCATATAAGAGGACAATATCAATTTCTTTTCAATTAAGTAGTAGGGGGCGGTTTCTATTAGAGCATGCAAATGGAAAAAAATGCCATACGCAGTCATTTGTGGCTTTCTTCCATTGGCTCTGCAAATAGAAGATATATGTTAGACAGACTACTTCCCAGTTAACTTTCTAACAATCTGAAGTGGGAAAAGGTGGGTCACTATTTCCTGCTCTCTCACATCTTATGTGTTTTTTTTAACTGAGAAACAGGATTTTTTCCCCCTCCTTTCTCATTTAATCATGAGTTAAATTATAATCACGAAACAATGTACAGTTGAAAACTTCCCCCACCATTTCAAACTCAGAGACTTTGAGCCATGCAACTGATAAATTTCTTTCTTGGATAAGCCTATCACAAGAAATAACAGCAATCATCATGCAGTTTCTCTGGGAACAGGAGAGATGCTTCTTCACGCAAGCTGTGAGAAGACACTGAGTCTTAACATACAAGAAACCCATAGGTGCACATACAAGAAACCCACATATGTAGCACTAAATATGCTACAAATTAAAGCTTTTTTGGGTTGTTCCAATGCAACACACAGAGCAGATAGTCTCACAACACTTTCTCTAAGGCTAGATTTTTGTGGTGTCATATGCTATATTGTATCTTTCACTAAGTCACATAAATTAAAAACATTACACAGTTGAAAACAAATATCTATTATTTAAATTATTTTTTACTTAAGTGCTAAGTACTATTGTTAATTTACCCCAGGTGCCATAAATCCCTTATTACACATCCTTTGAAACTGTGGATGAGTAATAAAATTGGATGAAGCTAGAAGTCCAGCATATCCCACACAGAATAAGCACAAATAAAAATGCTGGATCTATGTGGAGAAGTAAAGGACTCTGCTAACACGATCCAAGATGAATCGAGCAGAAGCCGTTTATTGCCCTTTAACATCCTGTTTATATATGTTTCATTGTTCCGCACATGCACCAGGCAAACATATACTACAACACTAATTGGTAAAATCCATCATGCACACGCTGTTCACGCGCCCTAAGTCAGTTCGGGATTGGTAGCCTAAAAGATGTTGACATTCTGCTTCAGCAGTTTTAGTTCCTTCTTATCTTGTTTTTCTCCCTTGCATTCTGTTTCTCCTGTGCATTCTTTTCTTGACCTTTATACTCTGCTGAGGCGCATGCACTCTGGTTCAGGCAAACCTGCCTCAGTTAGAAATCCTTCCACAGATCTACTGCCAGAAAAGTGACTTTTTGTCTTTGACAGAAGCCAACAAATATATTTTTAAAGGAACTGCTAGTACGTATGTACTTTTAAATATCTATAAAAACTAATGATGAATGCTGTAAGGTATTGGGTAGCAAAGAATAAAGTAGAGGCTACTCATTTTCAAACATCACAACACACAGGAACCACATGTTCCTTAAAAATAAGCACATAAAATGCCTTGTTCTTACTCTTTTCACTCCACAGCCATACAACAGAAAATACCCTTTTATTCATACCAATGTGTAAGCATGAAAAGATTTTTTTTTTACAAAATTGTGTGAAAACAGTACAGAACCAGTATACTGCATAAATTTAGTATGAAGGAATACATGCCTTATCTTAGTACAGCAGAATTTTAACAGAAAAGGTGTGATTTTAGTGTATCATATAGCAATGTGCAAGCCTCAAATGCAGAAGATGGCTTAATGTAACTTCCTCAGACTCTAGTAAAATTTTGGTATCAGTTAAAGTAAGTTCTGAGAATTTATGTTTTAGTTATTAGATTATGTGTTTTGTTCAAACCGATAGTTTTAATTTCAGAGAATTCCTCTATTTTCTACATTTAAGCCAATTCCTGAAGCTACGTGAAAATGTATCCTTTGATTTTAGTGGAAGACGTTGGGGCTTGGGGAATGTTTAAGTTTGGTTTTAATTAAACCAAAATAAAATAAATCAAAGATTAAATTAAAAGCATTCTAACTAATTTTTGGACATGCTCAAAACTATTTGAAGTAGACTTCAGAAACAGTACAGGGGAAAATTCGTCAATGAGACAAAAAGAAATCTCATATAAGCAGAAAAATCCACTGGTTTTTCTAGATTTGTGTATTATCAAAGGATTTACATCACTATGCTAACTTGTTCAGACCATTCAGCACTTTCCAATCATCCAGAAGAGTCTTCAGTCTCCTACCGCTACACAGCAGAGAGAAAATGGCAGTCATAAAGAGTTACGATGACGGTTAGTTCATCATCCATTCCGGAATTACACAAGGAAGACAAATACCAAAATCTCCCATGAGCAGCAGGAAACACTGCGGAGATTAGAAGTTCACTGACAGAAAAGTTATTGAATTCCCTAAGCCCTTCTTGCCTATTGGCTCCCTTTTTTCATATTTAAGAGAACTCTGCCAGGTTGCAACACTGGAGTGACTTTGTGTTTACCTTCAAAGTATTGCACCAAAATCCAAACAGGCAAAGATGTGAGGCACTGGAACAGGCTGCCCAGGGAAGCTGTGGATGCCCCACCCCTGGAGGTGTTCAAGGCCAGGTTGGATGGGGCTTTGAGCAACCTGGTCTAGCGTAAGGTATCCCCACCCACGGCAGCGGCATTGGAACTAGATGACCTTCAAGGTTCCCTTCCAACCCAAGTCATTTTATGATTCTATGAATTAAGCATGCTAGTCTTATTGGAGACAGCTACTCTATAACTGAGGGCAAGACCACAACAATTTTAGTGGAAGTGTCTAGAAATCAGTATTGTACAACATAAAAAATTACCTACCTATCTCAAGTAGGTGTGCAGTTATTTTTTAAAAAAGTATACATCTAGATAAAATTTGGGTAACAAAGGAAACATATCTGGGAGCTTGAAATTCCATGGAAACACAGGGAATTTTCTCACACTCCTTCTTTCAACAACAAACTGAGTAGACTAGTACTAATGAAGTCACCAATTATGTGATCATGTTCATAGGTATATTTATGCAATTTGACCAGTAAGCACCATCTTTACTGGAACCTCTAAGTTGCTTCTAAGGCACCTTTTACACATGAAAAGCTCTTGCTTTGCAGACAGGTAAACGTGAATCTCTATACCAAAAGTCAAGCAATTCTTATGACACATCCAAAAGTTCACACAAAACAAAACTAATACAGTATTTAATTTTCAAATCCATCTATATTAGATACATTCATTCCACTTAAAAAAACTTACTAGTCAGGCCACAGAAATAACTTTTATTTCTGCATTTAAAGAGGGATTCTTGTTTAAAAAAACCCACACACACAAATTCACACTGTACAAACAGAACCATCAAGTACTAGAAAAGGTATTATTTTTTTACTACTTACCACTAAGAAATTCCATTCCCTACTTTAAATGAGTCATAAAAATCAGAATTTAAAGTGGTTGCCATCCTGGTCAGAACTCAAAATGAGAAAGAGAACTGCAGTTGTATTCACAAGCAACTACAAAATTACTGATGTAGCAAGATGCAAAATGAAGAAAGTCTTTAAGCAAAAGCAATCTTTCTAACAAATTTCACAAGTTAATTTGAAAAAGATTCTAGTACACTGACTTAAGAGGTCCATTTAATGAATACAAAGATACATAAAACCAGCAAGAGCATAGTCTTCTCAAAGGGATCAGGACAGGAAGAAGCAAAAAAAAACGGAAAAAAAAAAGAGAGAAAAACGTAACTACTTAACCCCATACCTGCGCAATCCTAAATCAAGCTGAGCCTCATCAGTGATGAGTTCTGCTTCACTCTGGGCAATTCTCATTGCAAGTTCATGGTCACGACGTTCCTGCTCAAGCACTGCCTGGTGCTGGCTTTCCTCTTCTCGTTCTCTAGCTAGCTGAGCCTCAATTTCAGCCTGTTTTATAAAAAGACACCTTTAACCTTATCGAATAGAAACCAAAATGCTACATAAGCAATATTAGAAAAATACGCTAGGTAGTACATTAATAGCTTTTCAAAACATGCAAAATTTACAGAACTGAAAAATTAACAGCATCAGTATTCAATTTGACCCAAAAAAACAAGAAACAGGTACAGACTGCATCTTGGTTTCCATGTAGTTTATCAAATAATTATTGTCCACCATTTGTATTACATTTTCAAATAAAGTGCCAAATAATTATTACTCATTTAAAAAAATACACTAAGCTTTTTGTTCACTATAATGAAAACTTGTCTTCAAAAGTTTTTAGAATCATTAAAATTCAAATGATACAGAGCACTATAGTTACTCTCCCACAGCACTAACACAGTAGTTCCTTGATATTCTGCACTTGGCATTTGCAACACAGGACTTTGCAATAGGCACTGCTTTGCATATAGGTCCAAGTCCAGATGTGACTTCCAGTAAAAGTGCCGAACTTGGCTGACATTGAACATCTACAAAAACTTCAAAGGCTTAACTAAAATTCTCCAGTGTTGTGTATTTTTAACTTTGAAATAACTTTCGAACCCCTTTAAAAACAGATGCACCTCTACTCAGAAGACAAACAGCTGCACATGAACTGGAAATAGGTGATCTGTGTTGGGATGTCCTAATCATGACTTTTGCCTTACATTTTCTACTAAAGCAACACTGGTGAATGACTGAGGTGTGCACTTATAAAATGAAGCCCTTAGACTCAGTGGAGAACCTAAGCTGCAAAAAAGATTCAAAAATAAGTAAATAAATACACAAAACAAACAAACAACCCCAAAACAACCACCACAAACAAAAAAAAAAGCCAAAGCCACACACAGCTAAAATATTAACCTGAATACGCTTTTCTTCATCTTCCCTCTTTTTCCTCTCTTCCTCTTCTAGTTTTCTCTTTGCCTCAATCTCAGATTTCCTATTACAAAAGAAGAGAAGGAAATGAAAACATTTTGTTATGATGCAAGTGAACATGAGATAGTAAGAGACAGAAGGTATCTTCCATAAAACTGAGTGCTAATCCAGAAGTCAGTACAGTCCTGATGACAGGACACTACATGTAAAGTCAAGACATTTTTCAAGTTCATCTGTATTTCCAGCTGTATCATATCATCTCTTCCATTCGCTATTCTAACACTTGCCTTATAATTCACTCGGCAAGGAAATATTTCAACACTGCACAGCACACCAGGAACACAATCCAAGTAACTCTCTAAGTGTACAGGTATTAAAAATGACCTCATTAAAAAGTCTTTCCTATTTTCTTCTCATTCTATAACCAGCAACTTATTCATGACTCACAGACGTCTTTCCTCTTCTTCCTTCTTTCGTTTCTGTTCTTCCTCTTCACGTCTCTTTCTTTCTTTTTCCATTTCCTCCTGGATACGTCGTAGCCTCTCCGCTTCCTCCTCTTGCTGCTTCTTCTTTTGCAGGGCACTCAGAAGCTGCTCTGAGCTTTTAACTAGAGCATCATATTCTTTCTGTATCTGTTCTCTAGTCATTATAGTGGTCTGTAAAAACAATAAGGGGATTATATTCTTTTGCATTTGTACTTTGCTTTTAGAAATGTATATTGAAATAATATTAAATTAAATAAGCACTATAATAAAATATATATATACACTGCAGGGTGGAGAAGCTTGAGTCTATTCTTTCCTTCCTTTCTAAAATCCTGAGGATTCATTACTGTCCTCTCTCATGTAAAACCATACAAAGTAATCTCCTTTTCACTCCTGAAATTAAACATGACTTCTCTTTAAAACATGCCTTCATATTTTAAATGTTGCAGTTTTAAGCAACAGAAATTAATTCTTATCATGCTAGGATGAAAACTAAGGCCTGTCCATGTGCATTTTGCATTGTGTTCTTATGTGCTATAGTGGTTATTTATAGCTCTGCCTTTTATGTCATAGAATATAGTATTTTTCTCACTACTTCTGCTAGCACTCAGAAAAAATATTGGGTCATGCTGTGGCTAACTTTTTAGAAAAATGTATTTGTAGCAAATGAAAGGTTGAAAATACTCTAAAAAATAGCCTTTGCTACATACATTTTCCAACCTAATTGACAGCTACAATTTAATTTCATTTTAAAATTCACATCATACTAATAAAACTGCAATATGGGATGTTTGCTGACCTTTTCTGAGGGTGTATCATGAAAATAATCAAATTAAATTATTTTTATTAGAAAAGAGAACTCTAAGTTGACAGGTTAACTCTACTATCTTTTCAACTGTGATTTTAAATAATAAGATCTTAATATGGTACACTAAGAAAGTTGTAATATTGCATGAAAAAAGAATCAACAAACCAAATTTTTTTCTAACATTAATAAATGCCAGTGTGCTTTCATTTTGTCTTTTGCTTCTGTGGTATGAAACTGAGAACTATAGACCCTGATGCATAATCAGTAAGCTGAATTCTCTTTACTACCAAGTCTGAAAGACCTCATAACTGGAACAGAAATCTCTTTATCCTATGATAAATGCTTGTCTGGTTCAGCCCTGATGAAGATAAAATATTGCTAATATGCATTATTCCAATAATAAAAGCAACAAGCAAATTATTGACAACACTTTTCTCATAATATCAACATGCATTTTTGCTTTAAATTCTTCAGTGCCCATTTTGAAACACAGATAATAATACCAAAGTATAGACATATTCACTAGTTTCAGGATTCACTTCACTTGCATTTACAAATAATTTTAAACAGGAGTTACCCAGTGAATGAAAATTAAGACCATTATATTGAAGTACCTTTTCTATTGAAGAAGAATGCATTGGCCTTCTACTTTAGATAAAGTTTTTTAAAGATTCCACTGATAAGAAACTATTTCTCTCCTTTTTATCACATACCTTAATTTTGTTCATTAATGCATCAATAGAATACTCCAGCTCCTTGACCTGCTTGCTTGTCTCTGCTTTTCCCTCCTTCAGGGCACTTACTACTTCATTGAATTTATCAAGTCTCTTCTTCAGTGTACGCACTTTTATCAGGCCATCAATGCTGTGAAGGAAAGACAGTTTGTTGTATCTTGAGATGTCTCTAGAAGGTGATATTTTTAAAACTATCACTAATCACTCACTCAGAAGAGGAAGATGGCAGACAAATTATGCCTTCTGACAAAACTCACCCTCTTTTTTGAAATTCAAACATTATCACATCAAATAACTAAGTAATGTAGCCTTTTGCATACAATAACTAAAAGTGACTGGCAGTCAGTGACTCAAAATGGAAAAAAGCCTTTTTATTTTGAGAATTAATGTTAGGTTGTTTGGGTTTTTTTCCCCCAATATTAAATCACTAGTTCACTAGACGATATTGACTGAAGCAGATAAAGGCTGAGTAGTGCCACTTACTAAAAAAAGCTAATGGGACCGAAACAGATAAAACTTTACAACAAAGCAGGGAACACAGTCATTAGACCCCGCAGGAGTGAAAAAACAAGGCTGGGGAAGAATCCAGGAAAACTTGGAAGTTTTTATTAAGAAACTATTGAAGGACACACACAGAAGTTACAACTCTGCAGACAGTCTTCCTGAACAGAAATCACTGAACTGAGAATCACAAAAAACAACACACAAAAAGTAGAAATCAATTCATTAAAGATGAGTACCAAACAGCTTAAAGTAAAGGCAAATGGTCAGAAATGCCAAGGTTCAAAATGAAAGGATGTAAAGGAAAAAACTTTATAAGAAGCCCACTATTGAAGAAGAGAGTTGGATCTCTATCAAACAACATAAAGGTGTCAGCAGAGCTTAATAACCAAAGTGTTTTTTCCACCAGTATTCCATGCAGTCAGCTAATGGAATTATTTCATTTCAAGAGGAGGCAAGACAGGTAGAACACAATTATTTCTAAGATAAAATAGAATGGGTAAAGGACAAAAATTAATGAGCCTAAATTTCATTTAGAGAGTCTTAAAGAAGGATTTCTAAAAACTAGGTTGTCCCTGAAGGATTTTATGAACAAAGTGCTATATAAACCTCTCTCAGGAAAGGTTCCGATTTAGCCTACTGATCCTTGGGAAAGAGCAAAGGAACACAGAACCTCTCGAGGTCTCCTTCAATTGTACTTAGCATCATTCTATGATTTCAGATATATTTGGTTAAGCACAGTAAATCTCCACGTTCTACAGTCACAAGAGAATATTACTTAAAACCTATTTTCTTCAGCCAAGGAATATCCTCTTACCGTGGTTTGTGCTTTCTCTTGCAAAGCCACATACGAATAGTCTTTTGTATTTTAATGCAGGCACAGGCTCGATATTTTATCTTATTTGTCACTGTAAAGACACAGAAGATATTGTCTCAATATTTTATACAATTTAACACAACTCCTCTATTACACGTTTCATAGCTCAAAACTGTATGTAGACTCCACGTGTTTGAGAGCTTCTTCTGTATTGGAACCACAACACTTAAAAGACACAGTGGATAGCAGAATTCACAATCTTGGGCCAGGAACAGAGGCTCCCACCAAAAACAGAGAGGAACAATGAAGCATGTGCACACACACACATGCACCATCACCTCCCTCCAGATTCATAAACATTAGTAACCCCTGTTAAAAGTCATGGGATCTGGTAAGCAGGAAACACTTAACTTGAAGCCTAAGTGCTGTGCTGAACAGTAATCAAGTAGTCAGTACCTGCTAGAGATAATAAAGTGGTTGCAACTTTGCAGAGCATTTCTCTACAACACCAGAATGAAAAAAAACCCATGAAACAAAACTTCTAGCTGTTGTTCTAATACAGACTTCATCTAAAGACTCAAATGACTGGGACCAGGAGGCAAGTTCAACAGAGAATCAAGGCACAAGCACACACGCATGTGCTGAATATTTTAGAAGTGTAACAATAAATGCAGTTTCTATATATCTATTAAAGGAAATCTAAGGATCCCATTGCCTTTAGTCACCTGCTGAGCACACGGTTTGTGAACACAGTATATTTAACCACTAGACTTCAGTGGTCACAAAGCTGCACTCTACTTCTTGTATATCTATTTCAGCTTTATTCTGGGAAAAAAACTTAGCTTCTTATTTCCCATAAAACACTACAAAGAAGTAAGAGACATGAATATTATTTCCCTAAGTTTCTACTTTTTGGACACAGTGACAAGCTTTGTCCTGTCTTTCTGAAAAGCGGACTAAATGGAATTAATGCTGACATTCTGCATCAGATCTTTCCACATCTCCCAGACATCTTAATTGAAGTACACCACAAGCACCAATCTCTGTTCCACACCACCCCATTCCTACTCTGCACAGTAAACTTCTAGGCCAGGTTGGATGGGGCCAGGTTGGATGATCTAGTGGGATGTCCCTGTCCATGGCAGGGCGGGTTGGAACTAGATGACCTTTAATGTCCCTTCCAACCCAGGCCATTCTATGATCCTATAAACTGGGCAGGCCAATAACTTGGAAACTGCATATCAACAGTGACAGAGACTTATATGCTGATGAGCAGTAATTGCTGGAGTGAAGATGTTTGCCCTGTAGTTCATGTCAAAACTTTCAAACATGCCATTTCTGTTTGGAGATGACAACCTCTGTGCAGGCAGTTCCCAAAACTAAATGACTATGTTGCCAGCTAAGGGTGGAACTACTCTTTCCTGATATGCAGAAGTCTCTTTCTGGCAGGTCTTGTCATAGCTGGTTATTTATGTGAGAGTGTTTACCCAGGCTTTGGTAAGCACCCAAGCAGACTGGACGTGGGAAACTGGTGGTGGGCTCTATGGCCCACTTTGTAAAAACTCTGCTGTAACCCCCCCATAGGTACCTAACACAAAGCACAAAAAAAACCCACAAAAACCAAACAAACAACAACAAAAAAAAACCACACCAAAAAAAAACAAAAAACAAACAAACAAAAAAACCCACACACACAAAAAAAAAAAAAAAAAAAACACACAAAAAAAACCCAAAGCAAAACAAAAAAAATCTCATCAGCTTTGAAATCAATTGCTTGGACTTCTGTATGTAACCATCTGCTATACATGTCCTTGGCCACATTTCAAGGTGATAATAATTGCTTTGCTGTCTTTTTAAGAAACATTTTGATTTAATAAAACACAAAATACCTACATTTAATCACTGAGAGAGAACACCATTGAACTTTTTTCCAACGACTGCAGATAAGCCAGCGATTCACTCTTTTAACCAGCTCTGCCAAGTGATCTGGATCAGACTTCATTATCTGATCAAACTCTGCAAACTAAAAAACAATTAAAATTATTGTAAAATTAGGAGAACAGAGAGTCTTAGACATTGTTTTTTAAGATCATGCTTAACTAAAACTTAAAATATTTTTAACATAAATGGTATGTCAACATTATATCATTTTTCAATTAATGAAAGTGAGCAGATATATCTGATATCACTATTGTTTCATGATAACAGAAATGACAACTGCAGTTTTTTTGTTTGTTTATTTTATCCATGTCCAACACTTGGCATTTTGAATAATCCAACCATTTACTAATCACTAAAAATATTTATTGCCAAAAAATCAATTGTTTTTCTACATCCTGAAAACTTCCTGTCCTTCCACAACTTCAGGACACATCTAATTATATATCTGGGGAAAAACTAAATCCTGAAAGCACTTCTCAATGTTTAACCTTTGTATAAGAGTCCCACTGAAGGCAACCTTTTCTAAAAATCCTGCATTTCTCCTTTTTAGTAATTATGATAGTAAGAACATTCTTCTGGGACTACAATAATTTTCCTTTCTAATCACAACAGGTCCCTACTTCATCTCCTTTCTCTGCATAGCAGCAGCAATGCTCAGAATCACAGAAAGAGATTTCAGCTATAAATAGATTTTAATAGAAAATATTTCTTCTTTGCTCTGACTTTCTCTTTTTAATAGTCAACATAAGTCTGGGAATACAAACATTGCATTAGAAATACAGCAGCAGCAGTAAAAAGACCACAAAGCCAATTGTATCAGTACTAATGCTGGAGTTTTTTTTCATAGAAAAGGAACAATATTTACAAAAATCCTGGGGAATCTTATTTAGGTTGGCCACACCTAATGTGTTGAACAATGTCACCTTCAGAGGTCCCTTCCAACTGAAATTATTTTAAGATTCACATTCATGAACTCCAAGAAAAAGATTACCTTGCCAGGTCTAAAAAACACCTTGGTTAGCCCAAATTTGTAATCATTTTCATTCAGTCCCAAGGCTTTAAATAGTGCCTGAAACATAGAAAACAGAAAGGATTATATTTTTCCTCCTTCAAAAAAGACAAGAAAATTCAAAAAACACAAAAAACAAGCCCACAATACATTTTCTCTCTTGGCTGATGCAGAAGAATTATTTATTTCTTACTTTGCAAAAAAGCCTAGGGTCCAGTCGAGCCAATTTTTCAGGCAAGTATTTCTTGTACATATTATATAATTCATGAAATGAAGCTCGTGAAGGGAAACCACCTTGCATCAAATCCAGAACTGACACCATCCCTAGATTCACAGAAACACATGCACAAAAGCTGGTGTCAGTAACATGGAAATTAAGCACTTAATTTTATGATAACAAGTAGTTTATAACATACACCTCAAAGACATTGTCCAGAGACTAAACCACAAAGTTCAGCTAGGACTTGATCCAGCCTCTAACATGTTTTGGTAATGTGATCAGTCACAAAAAGTTAATACTGAGCAGATGAGAAGAACCCATACAATTTTCTCCCTATTTGAGAGGCGAGTAACACCCAATCATGAAGAGGAATTTTTTTCTAACATTTCTTCTAAATATTCTTTTCTTTTTCAGCAGACTTGACATATGCATTTTTAAAGGGAAAAAAAACCCAATCAAAACAAAAAAACCCCACCAAATAACGTCCAACCAGGCTTTTATTTTCATCATGTCAGTGGTATTTGTGAGATGTCATGCAGATGCAACATCAAATGCATATGCAGTGCTAGAACATTTGTTGTACTCGAAATATGAGGTATCATGTGCTAAGATAAAACTTTAATGCCCTGAATAATGTTACTACATTTTGGCTGCAAGGAGGACATCAGTAACGCCCAGACACAGTCAGTAAAAGACTCGAAATACTTAAGGCAGCAGAGGCCATGCCAGGTTTTGCCTGCTGCTTTTCATAACCCTCGCAACAGAGGCTGCACATAAGTTTTTAAGTTAGCCCTTAACTTATGGTTGCTGTCTTACAACTTAAACTTTTGCGTATTTGCTTTCAACTGAAATTTGATTGTTTAAACGAAGTCTTTTTCAAAGAAGATTTTATAACATTACATCTTGGTCTTTTAAAATTACATGCTATGATTTTGTGTTACTAGATTAATCTTCATTTACTGTTGCAAAGAAAGCACAGATAGACAACTGAGCTTGTAAGACTACTGTAAAGCATCAAAATTGTTGTTGTTGGGGAGGGGAGGTAATTTGTTATTTGTTCCTCTCATGCCAAATGCTATTAACATGAAGAAATATGCTACTAATGATGTTATTGGAACACTTACTGAAAAGTTGTTAAGCTTTTGTTATGATAAAATTACATGTGAAATATGTCAGCTTCTCAAAACATCAACTACTAAAAAAGCTACTGAAAGTATGAAAATACAGAAAAGGGAAAAATATATCAAAGTACTTTGTTGAACAATCAACCTATAAAGAATGAAAATGCCAGCACAACAATTCCCAAGCAAGCAGTTCCTCCCACTGTTCGGTGGGGCATGAGCAAAACTGCTAATACTGACGCTTGAAAATACAGCTGTAAATTTGGAAAGCATCTACCATTTCAAGAATAATGAAGATCAAGCATTACAATCTTTAGTATACAAAGCAACAGGAAATACTTTGCTGAAGTATCTGTGTTGTATGTTCTGCTCCAAATCAAATGAACAGTGATATAAAGACATCTTGAAAAAGTAAACCAATATGATTAAACTCTATCATAGTATCTATAAAATCAAAGAAAACTGGTGTGCTTCAGTTATTAGACAGCTAACACTGACTGCCTTTAAATGCACACAGGAGTTTCTTACATTTCAACTGTCTCAGTAATTGAAAACAATTCTATTGTTCCAGACAGAACTACTGCCCTATTAACACAAAGAGATAGAATTCAGCTCCAGATCAGGAAATCCAAATTTATGTACCAATATATGGCTACATGGCTTCTTACATATGCACCTGGTGTCTGACTCTCATTATAATAAAAACAGTCAATCGAAATTACATTCTTTCTTGCAAAGAAGAGACCTTACCGAACTTCAGATGATTAATTTCTAGAGTTCTGTTGACTGAGTGCTAAGTTACTAAAGAGTCTAAATAACTGTACATAAGGCATAAATAACCTGCCTCCTAGAAAACAGCAGTTGAAGCAAGGAAATATTGCTTCCATCTCATGTATTTCAAACTTAGATTAATCTGTACTGCCCAAGGTAAAAAGCATACGGAAAAAATATCAGAGGCATATATTACCTGAACATTGAAGCTGAGAGAGGATCTGTCCTCCTTCAAAATGGTGACTTGTCATCTTTAAATTAGGTTTGATGCAGCGAATAAAGCTAGACCCCTATGACCAAAACAAGAAGCTAGCAGAATCTAAACATTTTTAAAACTCCTAAAATAACAGTTAATCATTAAAGATTTATGGGGGGGGGGGAAAGATACAAAATAATAATATTCTGAAAGAGAAATGTCAACATTATCATACAACCATAGAATGTTGAGGGGTTGGAATGGAGTTTAAAAGATCACCTAGTCCCAAACCCATTCTTTTTCTCTCGTATATCAGTTTAGCACTGTAGCCTTGATCTAAACCAGTTAATTGATGTAACTGATCTCAATGCTAAAGCAATTAATTGGATCCTTAATTTTGTTGAGTTTTCACTCAACAATATTCTTCCTAACATAAGTAAAATCAAATTATGATTTATCAGTCTAGATTCTACTACCCTCATTACCTTCTACAGTCACAGCACTTAAATGCCTCAGTCCTCCAGAATTCACATCAGTGAACACGGTACCAGACTCCTGACATCAGAATGATGCCAGATAAACTTGACCTTCCTTAACTTCTACTTTTTACAACTTCTTTTGGCTCACAGCTTCACTCTCCCTTCCCCAATGCTGTTCCAGTCTGCTCCTCTCTTACGACCAAGTGTTCCACCTCTACAATTTTGACCACTGCTTTCTCTGATCATTTCACATTCATTAAGGATGACATTTTTGCAAAGCATCATCCAATTATTCAGATCTTCCCGTAACAAGTGACTGCCAATAAAAGCCTTTATACACTAAAACAAAATTGGGACTGAGAAAACATAGTATTAATCCTGATTTGCAGTGTCTTCTCTCTTTTTAACATCTCTCAGCCGAGAGTGAGAGACCATCTTCAAGGGAGCTCTATGTCAACAACACCTCCTCAGTCGTGGGTTAGCTAAACTCAAGAGCACAGCCAGCCTGGCCACACACTTTTTCCCTAGACTGTATGTCAGTTCCAGAGTGTTTTGTGTGAAAGACATCATCTTTCAGACCAGCCTCACGACTACAGTAAAATCTTGTATGTTGGCTACACTCCAGCACCTGACCCCTTTGCTCCCCTTGGTCTTCCAGCCTTTTTCTTTTTTTGACAAAGCGAAACCTTGTATCTAAAATTGGTTAGAACATGTGGTTGAGAGAAACAAGACTGTGTGCCTACAACTCCAAGTTCTGATAGAAAATGGGCATGTTGAACTACATGGAGAATTTCACAAGCTATCTAATTACATCAGCTAAATTAACAAATACTCATTAGCGGACTAAGATTCTTTGACCACCTGTGAAATGAAGAATTTTAGTTTTAATGGCTTTATGGAATCTGAAAACAGTAATTAATGCTAAATTATCATCTGCCTTACTTCTAAATAACATTTCTAAATTTTCTACAAATTACTAATCAGTGTTAAGCAATGAATGGAAAGAAGTAAAAATAACAAAAAAGGTGACTGCAGCCCAGAAAGATTTCGTCTTGTTTACTCAAACTGTGTAACTTTTACTGTACAAGAACTTTTTTTAAGGTGATGTACTCTGGGGTTTTTTTCAAGTAAATGAACAACCATCACATGCACAGGAAGACCTTTCAGAAGTGCCATGAAGCTGCAAACTCTAAAGCAATTACTAATCACACTTATTGGGAGTCATATTGAGATAATCTATTTTGACTTATGTCAGAAAATTATGAACCTTCATCTGTATATATACTTACAGTACTGTGAAGCTTCTCAAGAAGCAAATTTAACTGAGTCTGTAAAAGAAAACAGGTATTTCAAGAGCCTTAACCATGGCAACTACAGAAACATACCCACCAAATAGAAGTACAGCATTACTGCATGCATGGTCATTGTTATAAGACAGAATTGATAAACCAAACATTCACAAATTTTAACAGACAAAATCATGCAAGTGTGCATGAATGGTCCTGAGGAAACTGGTTGTGTTTAATTGTGCAATACTGTACGGACTGGTTACTTATTACAACATCGTTATCAAAGAAATATGCAAGTCCCATTTGGGAAAAGAAATGGTGACTAACCTATAACAAGCATATATTTGTATGTTAAATAATTAACACAGAAAACATATTCTCAGGGTTTTCTTGTGTGGTTTTTTGAAGCTAAGTCAACATTTACCTGCAATAATCTATTTTTATTTCCAAACTTCTGACTTTCTCATTTTCTGTTGCTCACAATAAACTACAATTTTAAAATCACATTTACTGAGGCTGCACTTAAACAAACTGATTCGAAAACACTGCAGTCCTACTATTATCTAGGGGCAAGTCTTCAGAATAACCAAAGACTTAAGGTTATCAGGGAAAACAACTTACAGTTGCTTTTGAAAGTAATTGGTAGGGATTTCAAATATTCCAAAACCACACCAGGGGAACAGCAATATCTTTACATCAGAGATGTGTCTGTTTTGCCACATAGATTACTGCTGTGCCAGCCTTTCTAGTTTACTAGCAAGTTTTAAGTATATAGACTGTAGCAAGACGAAATTCAGTATGTCCTAACATATTCTTCATTTTCTGTACTGGAAGCAACATGGAAAGGATCTGACTTTTGACTTTTTTTTTTTAATCAGATCTTTCAATTATCTTGAATCCAAGAAACTAGATTTGCATGGGTAGTATGGATCATCTACAGCTGCCAGTCATCCTCCTAGTGGATAAAATTGGTTTGGATTTTTTTAACTTAACATGGATATGGTTAGAAAGAGAGGAGTGCCACAAGAGGCATGACAAACACTAATAACCTCCTGCTCAGTTCTCACTTACACATACTCTTTATATCTCAACTTGATTACAATTTTTATATTTTCTTAAGTTAGAAACATCTAATTTTGAAAGGGACAGCCTAATTTCCATCAACAAAATACATTTCTGCTTGAGGAAAAATACCCCTTCCTTATACTCTGTGATTTGACAAGAAATAAGCCAGAGCCATGCTCAGGTAAATTTCTCTAATGAAATGTGCATACAAGTAAAACACATTGCTAAAACTATTCTTCGAATTGTCACGATTCATCATTAGCATTCTTGAATAGATCTGATGATGAATTAATCATTATTTCCTCAACTGATTTATGAGAATTAATTTCAATTAGTTATAAGGAAGGGATGTGTGACGGATTTCATAAAGAGAAGTCCCTGCAACATCATCTAATAATTGATATAATTAGAAGAATTTTTAATTTTTGAAGGCTGACTTACATACTAATGCACTAAGAATTCTTATTCTTAAAGAGACGAAGTATCTAGTGAGATAAGAGAACTTATTCTGACGTTATCTGAAGTGAAATTTTCAAGGCTATTAGTGTTCATCAGCATCACATGCTGTGTCTGGGAAGGTAATACTAAATGAATTACTGGAAGTAACACATACATTCAAAATGCCATGAAACCTGAAAACATTGAAAGAATTATAGATTGATGGGCCAGATCCAAAGAGGACTTTAGTTATGTTCTAGGTGCAGAGGTGAACACCAAATTTCAAAGGTCAATCCCAAAAGTTCCCCACTCAACTGCTGCTTAATTTTAAAAATATCTCCCTTTTTAATTCAGTTCTCCTTGGACACAGGTAACATTCACAAGTCCACATCCACTGGACATCGGGTGCTAAATCTGACAGAAACTGAAAATTCAGATGGAAGAAAGTGGAAACTCTCAAAAGATCCCACAGTTGGTTTCATTTTAAAAATGCGGTTTTAAAAAATAGTGAATCTTACCTTCACCTATAACAGACTCATGGCTGCAAGATTTGCTCAGGACATGGTTTATCTGTATGTAATGTTTCAGTCTGCCTTCTGATCATGTATTTTATATTAAACAAATTGCTATGGTTTCATTCTACAACCACTACAGAATAAGAAGGAGGAAGAGATAATCATGAGAGCAAAACTCAGGAGAGCAGGCTGCCCAATTCCCAGTTAAATGCCAAAACCACTACCTTACAAGTCAGGCTGTCTCCTACTCTTCCTGTCCCATGAAAATTTTATTTTTGGCTACATAACAGCACATCTTCAGAAGGTCATGAAGAGAATACCCTTTGTCAGACTGGCCAGTAACTTGGTGCTCACTACACTAAATACAATAGCCATAAAACACTGTATACAGTATAGACCTGAAGCAGAATACTATTGCTATAACAAGCAAGTGTGCTGCTACCATATCCTTCCTGTTCTTCAGCCTCTGCATCTTTAGAGAACAGTTCCAAATGCTAGCCACAAGATACGATTGTGCAAGAAGGAATTCATCTTGCAGTCCTGATTCAGCACTTAACCTTGACACGGAGCAGAAATACTCTTTTGCTACTGGCAGAGTCCCACTCTACAAGAAGGTTTTTTGGATTGTCTAAGATCCATTCCCCAGGGACTGCAAGGAGTCTAGCTAGGAAAATGATGTGTGTTTATGGTTGCTCTGGATAAGGTAGCATACCAAAACTGTTGCCGCACTTGACTTGAAGGCATACAAATCCTTCATTGGATCTGGCCCAGATGTGTTGGGAAGAGCTCTTGCTGAAATTGCAGCAGCTCTACCAATGCTAAATCCAGGAGATTGAAAAATTTACCTGCAGCCCACGGTGTGCCTGCTTTTCATCTCTTAATTCCCCTATAGTTCTCTTTCTAGCCATCCTGAGCTGGAATAGTCCAGCTAAAATAAAACTGCTGAATGAGAGAAAAGGATGCAGAAAACATTTGGAGAAGACAAGGTTTGAAGGTCAGCTTTACAACAAGCAGAAGAAAGGAGAAAATGAGGAGAAGCATCAGATTCAGGTATTGAGAAAGGAAACATTCAGCACAATGAACATCTTCCTGTGTAAGCCATGACTCGTTATATTTCAGAAGAGGAAAAAAGTGGTTAGGTTAAATATTGAATTTTGAGAGTGGACAACTGTAGTGAATCGATACATCTTCTAGAAGGCACAATTAATTCGAATTTAAATCTCAAAACATTAAACATTTTGAATAAAGACTTCCATTTGGATTTGCAAGATTCTGACTTAAAAATCACTGTATAATCTCTGTAAGGACTATCATGAAAGATATTTTTGTCAGAAATGCATAACGCATAGCTTGAGTATACTGGTTTCTTATAATTCCACAGGAAAAACCTGTCTATTTAACCAAATTTTCTTTTGAATCTTGAGCTGCTAGCTCTCCCAACCTTAGGTTCTGCTTAATTCAGGTAACTTAAAACTGACATACAAGAAGATAAGACTCTTTGTTATATGATGTTACCTTGAATTTGTTTCCCACACTGATGAAACTAAGTTTCCCAGCTTTTTGTTTGAGATCCTTGTTGTTGTTAGTGTTAGCTTCAAACAACTCTCGAACAAACTTGTCCTTGGATTCACATATAAGAGATTGAAGGGACATGTGCAAAGCATCATTGTTTTTTTCCACAAATTGCATCTGAAAAGACAACCGAAGAGATAATAGCACATTTGTTTTACTGCCCCAGTAACTCTAGTCTAATAAGAAAACTAAAGAAAACTAAGTTACATACTAAATTCAAAAATTAGCACGAATATGTGGGGTAAATACTCATACATTTTTTTCAAACAACTTGTCAACTGGATACACAAAACACTAATGACAGAGAAAAGACATTCTTAAATTTGAAGGATGCTGTTGGAATCATGAAACCCAAAGTAAGGTTTAGTGCCCTTTAGGAGATCAGCTGTGTTTTTGTTAATGATTATCCTTGTTTCCCTTTCCAGCACTCAGCACATCATCACCTGGGAGTTCTGAGAAGCTTAATTCTTCACTGCTTATAATATCGTTTAAGATCTGTTGTGAAATGGGAATTAATGTGCACACTTTAATTGGTACATTTATACAGTTTGGAAAATGAAATGAAAACTGGTTATTTTAGTAGTACTACAACTATTTATGAACAGTTGGTTTAATAAAACATATTATCCCTTACTACGAACTTATCTCTCTGATTTATTTGAATTAGATCACTAACTTTCAGAAGTTAAGAACAATACATTACATTGAAATTCAGAGATCAAGACACTAGTATCCAATTTCACATTAACTAAAATCTCAATAGCTTTTGGTGCAACTTTAATAGAGACTTTGATATTAATGAACAGAAGAGGCCAAGACTACTTGAAAGAAAATGTCAATTTGCCAGATATCCCATAAAAGGACTTAATGGTGATGAGAATCAAAGGACAAATACAGGCCTCCAAAGTTCCCTTGGACCATGAAAACGCAAGACTAGAATACGAATGCAGCCAAATGAGCGTTCTTGCAACAAATCAGAATGTGAGAACTGCCACAAGAGCAGTGGAAAAGAAAAACAAGTAACAGAAGAAGAACAAGGCAGCTATAGTCCAAAAGTTTTAAGGCTCAAGCTAAGTAAGCCCCTCTAAGGGAAAGGATAAATTAAGCCTAGCTTATTAACATAGTTCTGGACCAAAGCTACCTCATATCTGATTAGCTCTGACAGATAAATTTATGTGATCAAATCTGCCACCTCTGTTCCTGAAGACACTCTTAGGCATAATTAATGTATCATGATGAATTACACAGTTAAAAATTGAGCACTTGGAACAAATAAAAATTTGCTCCAATTTTATTGGAATTCCGATTTCTTTTATTATTTTGATATTGACTCTGAGCAAGCTCAGAAAAATCACGTAGATAACACAGACTTCAACTTTCTTATTTGTAAAAGGACCTACAGAATGTGTCTACTTCAAAACAGCACAGCAATCATTATCATCCTGGGAGTATTTTGAAGTAAACAAAAACAAACCCTTCAAGAACACATTTTCAAATGAGAAAAAAGGTCTTTTGAAGTAGCTTCCTTAATACCTGCTGGAGTTACAAACCAGAACAACAAACCATTATGGATCTTCCTTTTATCCTAAAGTCTTATTTTTAAAAATTGACGGTGTTTCAATGTTTTTGTATGATGAATAATAGTCCAAAAAGTACAAGAATCTGGAATGTATTTTGAGGGTAGCAATTTCAGGTATTTTGTATTCTTACATGAATGAGTCCATTGCCAGCACAAACTGAAAACATGAAGAATGACAGTGACTATTTACAAGCATAAGCATGCTTCCAAAAAACTACCCTTCAGTCTAACAAAACTTTTCTATTACACAGTATATTTCTCTCCCTAGGACACAAACATCTTTTGATGGAAAATTTGCATGAAAAAAACATCATGAATCAATATATTTAATACCGACATCACAGACTTATATACTTGAAACAAACTTTTACACAAAATATAAAACTGCCTGTAACCCGAAAAGTTAAAAGAAACTGTCAATTCTGATAAATACTCAAAAAATTAGTTTCAAAGTTAAGAAATATCAACTTCTGAATTTTTCTTCTGATGAAAGCAAATTTTGCCATTTAACCTATATATACACTGACAAATATTAATGTACTACAAAGAACAATTAAAATAGTGCTTCATATATAAAATTACCGTCTCATAGCATACTGCTCCTGCGAAGTGCCGGATAATAAAGCCTTCGTCATCCCTGATATTTCTGTGAACAGCCAATTTAGACTTCCTAGGAATCTGGAATTAAGAAGTTGAATTACAAAAGAAGAATTACAACGGAGAGTAAGAAAAAGTTTATCCTTAGAACACCACCATGATCTGCCAGGAACATTAGGTATTAAAAATTACATTTCCTATATGTACAATTGTGATGATCACTACCATTCCTGTTCAAATCTGTGATATTCCAAAAACCTAATTTCAATCTCATTCAGACTTTCAGATACATCACAGTCAAAATACAAGTCATCAGGGTTGCTAACACCAGCTAGTTGATTTTTGGTTTGCCTTTAATCAACAATTTCTATACCATTCATTCCACAGCTGATGAATATGATTTGACAGAAGCTTAAAATATGGTTTTGGATGGAGCATTTTAACAGGCAACCACCGAGCTGATCATACACATACCGACAAAAACGTTTCATTGCACAGCAATCCAGATAAGCAAGATTAAATGGAAACTCAATAAAAGATAAATGGATGACAATTTCATTTGGCTTCCTTTGTTTGCATTTTTTCAGTTTTTTTTTTTAATTTCAACAGAATTCATGTATTTAAATTTCAATAATTTCCATACAGTGCTCTATGTTAAAAAATAAATCAACAAAAAGGTTTTCCTTGTATGATCTCTGAAGTGCTAGCTAGACACTCCACTAAGTCAAATATTCTCCAAAGCAAGCAATTTTTAAAACAACAACAACAGTTAATCTGTGAAAAATTTAAATGAAACAATTTAAAGTGTGTTTTTATTTTCTATTCATGCTTTACATGTTAACAAACTTCAAATGTAAGTGAAGAATATGGCTTTAGTTTCAGCGCGATATTAGAATTTCTTGAAGACTTAAGGCCTTCAGGGAACTTTCCATCAAATCTAATAACCAAACTTGTCCTTAGCAAACAGGTACAGATTGTGCAGACAGGTATGGTATGAGATTTCTTAGGAAAGGTTTTCATTAAATTGAAGTGTTACTATCAACTGTTTCAAGAACTGCTTTATTAAAACAAAACAGACAGCAAAAATAAACCTACTGAGAGCCTGAAATGGTCCTTGTGTTTTTGGTGCACAACTGAAGTAAAATGCTGATCACTTGGTTGAGGAAGACGATTTTCTTCATCCAAAATATCCAGGACACCTACTAATTTTGCTTCAATCAAATCTATTAATAAAACAAAATATATTTACAAAAACTGAATATATAAACTCATCTCAGAACTGAACATTGCTAGTGTAAATGCTGCTGGTCTGATTCTGTATAAACGTTTGTAGGGAAAGCTGTTCACACAAAATACAAGAAGTCATTGCAAATTAATTCTATATATCTGAATTGCTAATTTAATTGATATCCTATACATACCAAGTTCTAACTCCTAACACATGGAACAAGGGGGAAAAAGATCAGGAATGGATTGTTTCATTTTTACTCTCAATCTGAAGCTGAATTTAGTCATCTTCATTCCCAAAAGGTATCTAAATGTTCCTACAGTATGATCATAGGTCTTTATGAGATAACTGCTTAGATTGTTGGGGGTTTTGTTTCATCACATGTCAAAACTATAAGTCTAGTATTTCCATTGACAATGGAAGCCCAGGGGGAAAAACGAAATGCATTTGTTTTAGGAAAGGCAGACCAGACTTTGAGCATGTCGTGGTGGTTTCACAACTTTTAACAAGTGTATTGCCTGGACCTCTCACATACATATACAGCCCTTGAAAGCCAACACAGAATTCATGCTCTTGAAACTGTTAGACAGAAGAATTTTGTAGCTTTTGAAACTTTTTTCCATTGTATATGAAACTTTTCTTGTAAGAGGAATTTTTACCACATTTTTCTTCTGCAGAAAGAAGAAATATCTAACGCTTGCATTGCAGCAATGCCTATGAACTCTTATGATTTTGAATTGTATGGGGCTACATATAAAATCATAAAATTACTAGTGCTATACATATTTTGCCTTTTCTGCTTGAGGCTTTTTTCTCCATGACACCAAGGAATAGCTTAACATTTCAAGAAGTACCTACCTATACAGTCCTGATTATCTACATAACGCACTTCATTAACCCCCAGGCCTTCTTTCTGGTAAAGTTCTTGTTCCTAAAGAAAAAAAATAAATTGCAAAGAGAAAACATCGCTCATCATATTTTTATTGAATAAACATGAAGTAATTTTAAAATACAGGATGGATCAACACACATTTGAGAATTTATTCCAACTTTACCACCTTAATGATAAGCCCGTGCAATTAAATATTCCTATTTGGTATGAGAGATTGGCCAGAGTCTGGATAACTCATTTTAATGAAGAGTAAAAAAGAAGAAAAAATATGGTTGGTTTTGAAAAACCCATATTCTTTTCTGACAGACCCAGATGTCACACACTGTGAAAATTGATTTTTTTTTTTTTAATTCAAGCATTATGTGCAATGTTATGAAAAGCAGAGCTACTTTAGGTATCTCTTAACCAAAAAAATAAACACTCAAATACAACAGGAAAAATACAAATCCTCAAATATATCATACCTCTTTCAGAATTCTTTCATTAAAAAACTGCTGCAATTTCTCATTACAGTAGTTTATACAGAATTGTTCAAAACTGTTGTGTTCAAAGTATTCTGAAAAACAGAAATTAAACTTTTATGATAAACGTTCCAAGAATTTATATTAAATAGCAAATAAGAGAAGCTTCACAGTGCTAATATTTAACATGTTCAGATGCATGTCTGTTTCTTTCAGCAAAATGAAACCTTTTACAGATTTTCAAGTTGTACACAAGACAGATCTAAAAATACTGCAGCAGATCGTATTTCTAAGACAAATGACAGACAGTTGGCAGCAAACCAAAGCAAGATGCTACCATGCAGTGAAACTGTACCAATGCATCCTCATGCATCTATGCTTCAACAGGCTGGCACAGGATATCATAGCTCTAAACACCTGAAAACCAAAGGTTCCCTACCTTAGAACACACCACAATGCATGCCCTATTCTGAATCTCAATGAACTGAAGAGGACAAAAGCTTTATGGGAACCATTAACGCCAAAAAGAAAACCCTCCCACTCCTCATTACAGAATTTATCATTGAACCTTGGTGGCAACAAGTGACAGCTAGAAATTACTTTTAAGCATACTTACCAAAACCAGCTATATCTAGAACTCCAATGAAGAAAGAAGAAGTCTCAAATGGAAAACACTGGTTTACCCTTTTCACTACATGGTCAAACAGATGACTATACACTGTTTTAGCCAAGGCATCACGAGCATTGTTTGCTTGTTCCACTTTCAAGGGCACCCTAGAAAAACAAAATACAGATTTTACTTTACAGAATTCCTTACTCTGAAATGCTGAGATCGGACTTTAAACTTAAAACCAGCCTTTTCAATTACAAAAAACCCCTGAGCTCTAGGCCAAGGCAGGAAACAATCTTGCCAAGCCAGACTATCTTACCTGTAAAAAGAAAGAATAATGTCTCACTACTATCAGCAGAAATAAGATTCTGATGCTTTCATAACTATTAGATAATTAGAAACTATATTAACAATTTCCAGAGAAAGATATTTAAAATATATACATCATCATCTAAAAAAAATATTTTATCCATTTATTTATGAGCTTTTTCGTTAGAATAAAGCCTATAGTTTAGTTTTTGTTCTGACATCTTTGTCTCTATGTTTCTGAAAGGGCTATAACTAAGGCTGTAAGGCCATAGGCAACAAAAGTAAAAATAAGAAGTAAAAAGTAAGGCAGTGTGTTCTCATGGTGAAAGATACAATCCCAAAATAAGGATTTTTTTTAAACACTGGAAGAAGGGGTCTTTTACTAGATGAGAATTTATTTTCACTCTCTTACTTACAAACCTTTATTCTGCATAATTTATTACAAGTCTATATCCCAATTTAAAAGTTATATAAATAAACCAAAACAAAACACAACAACAACGCCTTGAGTCACAGTTTTAAAACCTATGAAATGCAGGAGAAAACTGTGGGAATATCAGGCAACTATATCTACATGTTTAGATATACATGTAATAATATATATAGCTATTTCATGAGTTAGTATGACAGTGACATGCTTAGAATGCATATATTTCAAAACACATTTAACCCCCTCATTTCTTGGATAAATACATTCTTCAGGACTTGGTTTTTTTCAAGAAGGTTTCAAATTAACAGATAAGAGTACCAAAACTAAGGAATGGTTATACTGTACACCAGAAGCAGAATACGAAAATTCATATAAGAATAAAGTGTTAAGGAAGTGTTTAAGGAACAACGTGAGAAAATTACAAAAAATGAACTTTTGGCTTTATGGTATGACTGCAAACTGCGCTTGGGTCCTAACCATGTTGCCAGGGAATTCAAAAGCAAAAGACCCACCAATCTGAAGAGAATCAAATCAGAACAGAATGACATTGCCAAACTTCACAACTCCACAGGTTTTTTACGTGTCAACAAAAAATATAAAGGGGAAAAAATTAAACTGAAATAATGATAGACCTTTACCCTGACAGTATCAAAATTTCATACGTGGAAAGGTGGTCTCCAATTAAGAACAACTTTGGGTATACAAATGCTTTGCAAAACACTGTATCATGACACACAGATATATCCATTATTAAAGTAAATAAAAAGAAGAGATTTTTAGGGAAAGGAACAGGGAAAAATAATCCTTCAATAATCCTTGTCATGAGGAATAAAGGATTGATGGCTGTATGCCAAAGACTCTTATGCTTTTTCTAAATATTTTGATTAGTTGGCTTCATAAAATATACCACTTCTCCCTACATAAATCCCTATATTAATTCTCTGATATACCTTGTCTCTTATGTTTGGACCATTCAGCACTGCAATAACAATAAATAATAAGAGAATAGTCCTGCTAAGGTGGTGGGTAACCAATTATAAAACTCCTCAAGCAAGCAGCAAAATCTACTTTTAAAAAATATCTCTTATCTGAACTGTTTAGTAAACCTTATGTCCAAGGCACAAGATGCTTCCAACGCAGAACTGTGCGATCACCCAACCAGGTAATTTTCTGTACAGAGGGGCACAAAAACTGGCAAGTCAGAGAAGGAAATCTTAATTCTACACAGCTGTGCTGGTTCTGGCTGGAGTAGGGTTAATTTTCTTCAGAGCAGCTGCTATGGGACTGTGTTTTGGATTTGTGCTAGAAACAGTCTTGATAACACAGGGATGTTTTTGATACTGCTGAGCAGGGCTTGCACAGAGTCAAGGCCTTTTCTGCTCCTCATCCTGCCCCACCAGAGAGGAAGCTGGGGGTTAACAAGAATTTGGGAAGGGACACAGCCAGGACAGCTACAAATGGACATTGTATACCATGTGGAGCCATGCTCAGCAATAAAAGCTGGAGGAAGAAGACGGAAAAGATGATATTCAGAGTTACAGCATTTTGTCTTCCTGGCTTTGCTTTAATTGTGTGGCTTTTGCTTTATCTGTTAAACTGTCTCTATCTCAATCCACGAGTTTTCTCACTTTTACCCTTCCGATTCTCTCCCCTATCCCACCAGGAAGGAGTAAGCAGAACTTAGAGGAGTAAGAGAAGTGGCTGTGTGGGGCTTAGTTGCCAGCTGGGGTTAAACCACAACAACAGCTTACCTATATTGCAGCATTTCCCTCACTTCCTAGAATTCATAGGCACTAAACTAACTCCTAATTGTTATTTCTGTATTTTTTTAAGGTTGATATTTCTGATGGAGAAACATGAGACTGATGGAGATCACTTTATATTGTTTCTGGTAAGTCAGGGAAGCAGAGACTTCACTCACTAAGGACATCTGCAGCTACAATACATTAGATAGTAATTAGCTTTAACACACAATCTTGTCTTCCACTAAGTATCTCTTCACTTATCTTAAGGTAATGAGTACTGACAGAAATCTTAGCTTATAAATAGAAGGAAGGTACCTTTGCATTCTGTTCTGATACGTTTAAGAGATCAGAATACTAATTCCCAACGTCAGCTGCAGCCCTATTATATAATACAATACACTAAAATCATTTACGGTTTCCACTGACTTTTTTAAACAACCTGGCAAATAATCATACTTCTAGAGCATGTATTTACAAAATGATCCTGTTTAGCAAAATAGCAAATTCTGCCATTATTAAACAGAATTCCAAAGACTGCACAAAACCTTACTGTTAAATTTCATAGTATGCAGCAGAAACATATGGAAAGAAAATGTAACCCTGCAATGTATTTTGCACAGCTGAAAGTACAGAACCACAAAGTAATGCTGAAAATGCACTGAGACAGTAGAAACACAAGAGCCCTATTACAGAATCGATGTTCAGACCAAGTAACTTCCTTCTCATGAACTTGCTTTCCCTCAGCTTTTCCTTTCCTTTGGTCTGCAGACAAACAAATGACTCTCTTTCCTCCTCCTGTTTACTGTATGAACAGGAAAAGATAAATTCTTCCTCCTTTTCACCTTCTCCTCCTCTCCTTCGTCCACCACCTAACTGTAAGGAACAAGGAAGATATTTTTCAAAATTCTAAGGTCTTTGTTAAGGCTGCAACAAAAAACCCGTTTTGGTCTTCATGCTAATTTATTCACCAAGGTTTGCATTGATCTAGATAGAGTCTGAAGCCTAGGGGAAAGCACTCTGATGGGCTAGATTTAGCCTGTGTGCAATTCCACACAGTTCCCAAACATCTTCCAGAACAAATAAAATTCAATTAAAAATATGTATAATTTGCCCATGGCTGACAACAATTAAGGGAGTGAGAGCAGGTGAAGCGATACCCATCAATTACTATCAGCCAATATGGTAAATGGTTCATAAATAAAATGGACTGGATGAAATAAATCTACCTAGTGAAAGACCTATGTAACTAAAGAATACAAGCAGCACATTTATAATTTGAGAAAAGCTAAAGTTCCAAAAACTGTAGAAAAATATTTCTTGAAAAAATGTTTTTTCTAACACAGGCTTCAGTATCACCACTAAAAAGATGCCTTTTGGTAGAAAATCTACTGCAGAAGAAGCTGAATGACATGGAAGGATGTAAATTAATTTTTTCACCCTGTAAAATAATTTATTTTGTGATGATGGAGTCTTCTTGGAAAGGGAGAAACTGAGTAAGAGAGTAGCACAGTGCATTTACAGTCTAAGAGAAGTACCGGATTTTGAATCCTAACACATTATTTCACTCTGGGAACACACTTCACATGGATGGCAAAAACATCAGCCAACAAGGTATGCTTTTGGGAGAGAAGGACAGATAAACATAGTGCAGCTGTCAAGTCTCTGTGCCAGTCCACTGCACATGAGTTCTTAATAAAATTCAGAGACAGTATTTAGCATCACCCTCCTACTATTCCTTGTTGGCCCAGCCGAACAAAGCCTTTGTTATACTCTAAGCACAGTGATTTCAGCCGAGCTATTTATTCACTGTGACCTATTAGCACTCACATGATCCACTTGCACACAAAAGGTCCCTAGGAAAGAGAGAGAGAAATTACTAGCTCTTTAGGTTGCTGGAACAAAATAATACAATGTACTTGTCAAAACTCTAGTATTAACAGCAATCAAATAGTTTCTGAACTACATTCCATAGAAAAAAAATTGTGTCTATTTAGTAAGTATCTAAAATAGTCCAATCCACTTTCCTTGTGCATGCAGTAAGCCACACAAGAAGATATTGCTGTATTTATTAATGTATGTTTGCTTTTAGCTGCACAAGTTTAGCTAGAGAAAGAGGCTTAATGCAATAATCCTTGAAATGGTGGAAGGAGTCCTCTGAATTCATTTTTGACACCCCAAAAATAAAACACCGGGATAAAATAAGATCTGCTGGCACAAAAACATAGCTCCTTGTGTTTGCAGACTTTTGAAACAGTACACTGGTAACAATGCCCCAGGCTTATCAGGATAAATATGCTGAACAGAAAATTTTTCAAGTTTTAATCCAAAGTAAACTTGAAGCTGTAACAAAAATTGTATTTGTTTTTAAGAAACCTTCCTTGACAGTGTCATTTGGGATGTGGTGAAAGGGAAGCAGTATATTATGATGCACCTCTGCTTCAGTGCTTGGTATGTCCCTCCAAAAATTCTCAAAAGGAAACTATACAGACAAGCTTTATTTATGTGTTATATGCACAACAGCCAAAACTAATCTGTTCTCTGAGTCTGAATCAGCAGTTAACTGAGAGCATTTCCAGTGGGGTGCCATCTGAGTCTGACATGGATACAATCTGCTCAAAGCCCTTCTGCTTGTATTTAACACTTCTACATAAAAGGCATATGAAAGTAAGGGTACTTTCAAAAAACAGTCTAATAATACTGAACTAAGAAAGCAGAAAATCTTGGTAACATTATTAGCATACAAAATTATTTTCACAAACTGATAATGTAAAAATCCAGAAGATATATTTCAGTAAAGGAAAGTGTGTAGTGATATGCTTAAGAGAATTCAAAAATACAAATGCAAGATGGAGAATAACCAGGCATGAAGTCAACAGAGAAAAATCAGCAATTATAGTGGATAACAACCTGAATTATGTAAAAAATGTTACTAACTTTCCAAACCTGCAATTCTCATATTACCATGTATTAATATGAGTACCCTCTACACTGTATAATATATAATTTTCTACTCTAATATTATCTGTAATACTGGTAAAGATTGTCCTGGGTGAAGAGTTTGCTGTTGATCTAGCCATGGTCTGAAAGAGAGAAAATAGTAAAACTTGCAAAATGTTGACCATGGGAGGCACTTTGTCCTCCCGAGGTCAGTGGTCAAGAGAAAAAATTATTTGTAACTTTCCATATCATCTGATAAGGCACCAAGATGATAGTAACCAAATGTCCCCCATTTCTAATAACTGGGGAGTGACAGGTGGAAACAGAAGGAATTTACAAAAACTCTCTGGAAATGAACTACTGAATATTTTATTACAAGATCTAGATCTTGAGCCTTTAACTGAAGGCAAAATAATACATTTACCTCCCCAATCATTACTTACCTTTTGTCACTGCATTATAACTTTTTTGTGGTAGTCACTATGAAGTTCTAACTCTTGAACATCAATTCTTTCAAAGTGCAGAAATAAGCAGACAACCAAGAGGTCTGCTTGCTTGCTCTATCTAGAAATACAACCCAAACATCAGCTATCTGATAATAATGTTTTTTACTTGAACAAGAGCCCATATCTGCTAAACTTAAGACTCCTGAATATGAGTTAGTTCAGAGGAGCCTCTGCATTCCCCTGAAAAACACCTGTTCAAACTGCACAGGATGTCATAGTCGATTTATTATGCTAAATTTTGGCCAGGGAGATCAGTTTCACCCTGGAGATCAAGAAGTGGGCACAGAACGGTATTTCCATTACAGCTATTTCTTCTCTTTAACAGAATGAGTTCTTGATCACTGAAACTTTCACTGCTCAAATCCATTACATTCCTTAAAGACTTTTTTTAAAAGTCAACGCTCTCTGTGCCCAAAGACCAACTTTTCACCTCAGAAGTCTGACATAACCTGAGCATGCATTAACTAACAGCTGCCACCTTTACTGGCCACAGTGACATATCAAGGTAAAATCGATCACCTGTCACTTTGTTTCAGTCCACAAGTTCATGAAATAACTGTTAACAAATACTTCAAGATAAATAATAGAAATAAATTTCAAATGACAAAAAATGCAAGGAACTTCAACCACATTAATACACATAATTATGACTTTCGTATATGAAACCTCTGGTGTAATCCGCATGAAGTATTTTTGATTCACTAAAACAATCTGTTTCCATAAGTCAGTAAGAAGCATACGTGTATTCTCCCAATGAGTGAAGAGAATGTTAATTAGTTTCCTAATTAAAAGATTGATGCGTTCAACTAAACACTGAGAATTACTTTTAATGTGCTCAAAACTGCTTAGTCCAAGTTCAGTTTTTGATGTAATGTTTTAACTCCAAGCAAATACACAAATTAGAAAACTAAATGTTAAAATGCAGGATTCAGCTGCAGGCAGCTTAGCTAGGAGCCCCAATAGCTTGCATGCTAGGATCAATCTCAGCAAGGCAAAAATTTGTGGTGGAAGATACATTGTTTCATTACAAAAGGTAATGGTAAGGAAATAATTTTCATAAAACTCAGTTTCACAAGAGTCATAACTCTCATGGTATTGAAATGTTACCATCAGTACCACATTTATACATGTTCTTTGCCATTATTCCCTCTCCATCTGCATACAAGAAATCACTATCCTGCTTCTATGTCTAGGAAGTTACTTTGATAATAGCTTCAGGAAAAAAAAACAAACACTTTCTATTGAATTTATCCTGTTCCACTATTTTTTTAATATATATGAAACATTATTACCTTTGCAGTCAAGCTCTTATGAAACATTTTTAACTTTGCAGTCAAGATAAAATGTTTGTTTACCAGCAACAGCAAGAAGCAGCACATTTCTGGATTACCATTTGCAGTGGACTTTTTAAAACTGAAATGTGATTTCAGAAGAACTAGATGTGGCAAACACAGGGGCATTGATTGCTCAGACGTTCAGAGAGGTGAATACAGTACTCTCTAATTAAAGTATTCCACCTCTAATATCACAGGGCAGCATTCACAGGAGCAGTGTGCAGCCCTCCTGACAAGAGAGATTCAAGTGTCTCCTGAAATACTTTAGGCACAGCATTAACATTCCTTGATACAGTGTACCTGTTAAATCCAATACCATATCAAATTTTCTGTGTAGGCTATGGATTTAACAGGCTGACTGTTATACTTCTTTGGCCACACAGTGTACTCACTGACATATGAGAGGTATTATAAGACCCCATAGTGACTTAGTCAAAGCTTTTCTTGTCCAAAAAAACAAAATTTAAAAAAAAAAAAAAAGCCCTTTTAGTCAGACATTATACAACTGCCACTCTTGCAAGTAAAGTTTTAAAAAAACAATGAAACAAGCAAGCCTGGGCATATAAAAATGTGCATTTGGTTAATATATATATGTGTGTGTGTATACATATATGGTTTGTGTATATATATATATAAAATTTATATATAAATTTTATATGTATTATATATGAATTTACAATTTATTAAAAAAATCTACATTAATATAGAGGATATATTTAAAATCTATTTTAAATATATTTAAATATAGAAATATACAAATATATATTATACATATGAAAGACATATAAAAAATATCGATCAAAGCCCTGTTTAAAGTTTTTCATCTCAAAATTAACGCTTGCCTGACAAGGGGGCAGCATGCCGTTTCTGGTTTGCAGGGATGCACACGGTAAGCCTGCTAGCCCTCTGCACTCTCTCATTTCTGCAGGACAGTTGTACCTGTGCTTGGTAAACCACTACGCTAGCGCTTCAGATCGCTGCACTTAGGCTGCCTGCAACTCGGTTCACACTTGCAGCCGCTTAAGCGAGACTTTGGGGCCGCTTTTCCCCCTTTCCCCGTCCCGGGGCCGGGGCGGGCGCTCCGCCCCCACACTCGCCCCGCACCCGGCCCGGCCCCGCCGCACTCACTTGATGACCGTGCCTTTGGCGCCCCCTGCCGTGGTGAGCATGACGCGCGTCGTGAGGCTCCCGCGCAGGTCGTCCTGGTCGAGGCCCAGCAGGGCGGCGCAGCGCTCCAGCGACGGCTGGCTCCGCGCCCGCGGCGTGCAGCCCCCTGCGCAGAGACACACGCACGCCGCGTCACACCCCGCACGGCACCCGCACCGCTGAGGGACACACAGACACACCGCGTCACACCCCGCACGGCACCCGCACCGCTGAGGGACACACAGACACACCGCGTCACACCCCGCACGGCACCCGCACCGCTGAGGGACACACAGACACACCGCGTCACACACCCGCACCCCACGCACCACAGCACGGCAGGGCAGCAGCTCTTAAGAAAAATACTGGCTGGTGGTGATCCTGCCCTGACCCTGCTGATCATCGTGCACTAACATGTAACGGTTACCAGTGAAAGTAGCGTCAGCTTTGAAGGAATTAAAGGTTTGCCTCTGGAAATTACTTCATATAGTTAAATGGGAAGAGTCAGTTTTGAAAACCCAAGAAAATACCACGAAATAAATGGAAAAATAACCCCCTGCCAAAAACGACGCACTTAATTCTGTATTTCTGGAACACTGTCCAGGCTGTTCAAAAACCAGTCTGCTCACAGAGAAGCACTATCCCAAAATGCAGACGTGCTAACACCTCCAAACTAGCTGTAGTGACTTAAAACTTTTGAACTTAGATGTTCACGTAATCCTCCAGGCTTCCTTGCTATCCAGCAGAAGTGCCTGGCATGGCAGACTCCTGCCACTTGCATTTTTCAGATAAAAGTACGCACGCTTCCCAAGTAAACAGCCAAGAGAAGTGCTCCCTTTTGCTCTCTGCACCTCGGCCCTCTGTGCCAGGGCTCGGCCAGCACAGATCTCCCAACTGGAGCACCAAACACTTAAGGAAAATCTAACACTTATTTACATGTATTTACTGTTGTTTGCAGTAAGAATTTGTTCACAGTAAAATTTACTTCTACAGGTAAGTGAAGAGGCCAAAAGGGATAAATAACTAGTCAAACATCACTTGAATTCCTTCCATTCCTCTACAATGACAGTAAGGGGCGGGGGAAAGGGAAAAAAAAAAGGGGAGGAGTCCTTAATACTGTAAGGCTTTTGTGACTTAATTCTGGATGCTGTGAAACACCATCTGACCTGTAGAAAACAACTTTTGTTTGGTGTTTCCCAGAAAGCAGTAACAGAACTTTAGAGGGTCTCTAGTAGGAGACATACTGCCTGGAGCAGTTGAAACGCACACCCTGTGTGAACATGCATACAAGGTGAGAGCACAATAAAGCCCAATGCAATGAACATTTTAGAAGTTCAGTAATTCATTCCAGAAGAAAAATGGGTCTGAATTTCAACAGAGATCATAAGTCTTCTGGTGACCTTCCCTCTTCTAAACCCTGACTTTCCTCACCATCCATGGTTCTTCCTCTTCTTGTTCGTTTGCCTCCTGAAACTTCCTCTCCACTCACATTTGCACCTTTTTCACTCTGTTCCACCTTGTTAACCCCAAAGTCCCAAGTCACAAAAGGCCCAAACAGGGAAGCTCCCAGAGAAGCTTGCTGTTGAACCCCATGAAGCCATTACCCTTCTGTACCCCTGCATCTTCCAGATTCATTCACATTAATCATGTTCATTTCAGTCACCTTCATGAAGATGGCAACATCATGAACTGACACTGTGGAGGTTCTGATTTGACCTAGGGAGAGGAGATGAGGGGAAAAAAACGTAACACAACACCTCCTCTGTGCCAACCCTAAGCTACCCAGTCTGAATTCAGCACTGGCCCGACAGATGGGATTAGAGACCTCCCATGATCTCTTCTGAACTTAATGTTTTGTACAGTTCTGTGGTGATTCTGTGCTTGGACTCGGGAGCTAGTGAACCTGCAAGGCTAGTACTCATTTAACTCTTTTAGAACACCTATTAAAATGTTCTTTGGTATGCCCTTCCAAACAGCTTTACCAACATCTGTACATACTTGAACAAGACCAAAAGGAACTCTTATCTTGCAACTCAAGGTAAAGACCTACATACTTATATTTTCTACTATAGTTATACTTGTAGTACATCCAGACCAGGATGTTTCTTCAGTCCTTCAGGAGTTTATAGACAGCAGTTCTCAACTTAAGAGAGGCTGATTCAAGGTGCGAATGGCAATTCCCAAAATATTAATTCTCCTTCCTCAACTTTCCTGCACATTCTGCTACTAAGTCCCAGCTCCACCTGTACTAAGTCATCTTGTGAGCAACTCTTAAAATTAGGAAGTTTATATTGCCCTAAGTTTTTGCTGTAACCTTTTTTTCCCTCACCTCTCAAAATACTACCATGATGGTATTTTTGGAAGCCAAAGGACATAATGCCTTTCCCTACAGATAGAGATGCTAATTACAAGATATTTTCATTACATTAGTGAGAAGTTGGGACTTTAAAATTACCATTAAAATACAAGTATGATTTTGAGACAGAAAATGTCTCTTTCCTTTATATTAAACTCTTCACTGAACATTTTCAGTGAAAGCCTATTTGCTTTTAGAGCATGTAAAGAAGTACAACTTTAAAACAAAGAGCTAAACTTGACTTCAAAATGAGGCGAATTAAGACTGAATTACCCTTGAATACAAAGCAGCTTTCTAAACCCAAAATTCACATTGAAAGGAAACATCTCTCATCAAGAGACATTTTCAATATTTTTACAGAACACAATTTATGCTTTGTCTAACCTGATGTACTCCCAGCTTCCTCAAAATCAATATTTCCAAGGTGAAGGACACCAGCCACTACTCTAAAAAGATCAAGTTTTTCTTCATCATCCAGTCCAATCTTTTTCATTGCTGTGCACATTCTGTTGAAATCTCCATGATCATCTAACAGTGGATCCTTCAAGGAACCTTCTTTAAGATACTATAAAACAAGATAAACCACAAATTCAGTACATGATTTAAAGGTAGGCAAATATTTCCAGTCAAGAATAAGCCATAAGAAAAAGCATAAAAAAGCATGCCAAACTAGGTAAAAAGAGATTCAGGCTCTTCACACAATACAGGTTTTGCAAGGACCCTAATTTATTTTAACTTGTTGATACTTTGAAGCATGATCTTCAAACTTAAATTTCAAAGCAAACTTCCGAATATCTTCAGGAAGCAGAAGCTGGAGAATGTGACAGCTAAAGACAGGGGAATATGGGATAGCAAGCAGGAGAAAAGAAGACTTCAGTTAGGGGAGCTATCAAAGCATTCATACAAAGGAGTCCTTCTAGTCCCAAGCAGTTGAAAGAAGATCGAGGTCCTTGTAGTAGGATGACGGAATAACAGGCCATGAGAAAGGAGTATAGGAAAAATCAGTTATCCCTATTCTAAACAGATTTAGAGAAATATACCTGTTAACATTTGCTGCTAATTAAGAAACAGAATTTGCAGTGGTCTATGGGTTAGAAGAATACCAGCTATGTTCTAAAATACCAATTTAACATTTTGCTGATTTTTCTGATTTATATACATCAAAAGCTATTTTAAGTATAAAAGAGTTTAAACAGTTGATAGTAACACATCTGCATGCAGTCAAGAGACTACCTGAACATGCACAGACTGAGCTATGTTTTTACGGTTATTTTCAAATGTTTTCAATCAAAAAGAATAATTAACTAAATAGAAGCCTTGTTAATGTCAAATAAGCTAATGTCATTTTTATCAAAACAAAACACTACATGCATCTGAAAAATTCACTTCACACAACATGTAGGCACATCAATAACATTAAACTACATGTTAATTATGTAAAATGATCACCTCATCTTCCTGATAAGGAAAACACAAAAATAATTGAAGTATTAATTATTCCAGCTAATTTATTCAAATAAACAATCTTAATATTTTTTATAAAATGACAGAGTAAATACTAAATTTCCAATTTAAAAACCTGAACAAGGTAATATATTTCCTGTTTAAATGGCTAGACTAGATTTAAATATCATCGAACTTTGATCTTCTATTGAGCCTTCAAACTGATATACTTGTAACATACCAGTATTATTGTATCATACGTTCCAGTACTTCATGTTTTACATATATTTTCAGAATTATTCTCTAAGTATGTTTTAGTTTAGACAAACACTTATTTCAAAGTAAGTCTTCTCTTATTTCAGATTAAGTCCTTTAGAGGACAAGTTTTATGATAGAACACCTGCCTGTAAATCACATCAGTAACAGAAGATTGCAGAGGTTCATCTTCCAGGAGCAAGAGTAAGCGAATGTTGATACTCTGTGCCTACATAAATGACCAGCATCACCACAAATCTTCATTTAAGGCAAATTGGGTAGCCTGAGACAAAATCTCCAAACCATTTCATAGCCTATATGCTTGACAAGAACGAAATAATCTACGAGCTTTCTGCCTCACAGGAATGTCACATCACACTCCACCATCCCTGATTATAGAAAATAGCCTATATTTAAGCAAAATAAATCAGGATTACATTCTCAGTGTTACAACATAGAACCACTAGAAATCAAGGAGTAAACAATGTTGACTTGGGAAAAGGAAGTATCTATACTGTCTCTCATAGCTATGCATTAGCTTCAAGCTCAAGTTACCAAAAGTAAAAGAGATGGTGATTTGGTGGAAAGAAGCTTTATTATTAAAGTTACTTTATTACAACAATGAAAAGGAAACCATTTTATGTACACTGTTCCACTTGGGATTTTACAACACATGATAAATTATATTTCTAGGACTGAACTCCAAGAGAGTTCTGAATAGAGCAGCTTTGACAGTACCCATTAGATCTATAAAGATGTGTAAAATGAACATTTCATTCCATATTGTAAAAACTTTCTACTCTATCTGCATTAGTTAATAATATAAAGTAACTGAAGATACAAACATACCTCAGGACTCTTGCGATTTTGCAAAATCTGTTTGTCTGTTTCTTTGTTAGCGAAAAACCTGGTACAGCCTCGATTTAAATACTGTAACAATAAAAAAGTGGAAATGGATAGTTTAAGACAGAAGTAAGGAAAATGTATGCTTTTATTTAAGGCTTGCCCTACGTAGCTTGATTTAAAACGTACAATACAAACAACACAGTAAGTAGTCAGAATTCATTCCTTAAAAATGTATTTATTTACATCTACAAAATGAAAGAACTACAACAGTAACAAACTTCTATTGAAAGCCTCTCCATTTTGACAGCTAAAATACTTTTTGACACATTGGGATATTAATTTTATTAAGTCACACAATATTTTCCTAATGTTTGATTCTATTAAACCTATTAATGGAGTCTGGGATTACACAAAAGACAACCAAAATTAGGAACAAAAAAATTAATCTTCTGGCCTATGTATAATACGAAGTACTAATTTTTTTTCTCATCAGAGAAATATTTCTGTAAATAGCAAGAGACATAATGTATTTCAAAGCCTGAAGAATATTTAAAGCTTGTAACATGCTATAAGCAGAAGCCTTATTCAAAAGCTGGCTTCTGATATACATCTCATGTTGTACAGTAAATTCAGGTTTACTATTCAGTATATCACAGTGAATTTAGATTCAGATAAAGACTGCCCTTTTCAGCAAAATGGGATTGCCAGCTTTTTCTTTCAGATTTGCTCAGCTGAATGTAAGAACTCTGTCCAAAAGCTTGGACAGAGCCCTTTGTCTAAAGGAAGTGAACTGATTCTTTGCTCTTTGGTTGAACAAAGATGATGTTTTCAACTAGCTGAACAGAGACAATTCTACACTTTGATTAAAATTTATATGCAAAATTCTAAAACCCCAAAATATTCTTCAAAGCATTTCTAACAGTAGAAGAAAACTTGGTGACAAATTTAATATTAAAACAAAGTGACAACTGTTCAAAGTTAGCTTTGTGTTTAACAAAGTACTGAAAAGTGTTCTTTATCGGCCAGTAAGAATGCAAAGCACAGCATATTTTAAACATGATATATCCCTGGATTACAGTATTAGTAACACGATCCCAGAAACTGGGGATGGGAAGTGAAAAAGGTCATGCTCTTCAAAAAGAGAGTGTGAAAACTTATCTGACTGGCTGAGAATGTGAACCAGCATGGTATTCAATAATAATGTAGGATACATTTAATCACAAGATAATGGCTTTCATTGCAAAGCTAAAACCTGAAGTAAATTTACATACTAAATCAGGGAGAAGTTATATTTTTAAAAGCACACAAATACACAGCTTCAGGTTATCATACAGAACATCTAAATACCACTGTACTTGGGCTTTGGTTCATTTGGGATTTTTTAATGAAGTAAAACATCTCATTATAACTTCAGCAACCCAAACATAAAGCAATCTGACCTCTCTTCCTGAAATTTAGATCTGAAAAAGGTCAGCTTCAACTGAATTGTACTCCAGGTACGGACTTACTGTGCAGCTTTACTTTCACAGCCTTGTGGTGCAGCCTAAGGCACCTCGATCTATGAGGTTTAGCACAGGGTTACCTCATGACTTTGAATTTCTGAAAACTTTTGCAGAGGAACATAAAACACAAGCACTCGGTGTACTTAAGAGAAACCAGGCTTGAGTCTTAGAATTCAAGCTGGCCCTAATTTGGACTTTGACTTTGTAAGCTAAAAGGCACAAATGGCACAATAGAGCCAATGCAAAACTGTGGCTTTAGGGATGAGTTTTTTTAAATAATCAATTTTAGAGTACGATTTTTTAATGAATGTTTTTCTTGTCAAAAATATAGCATTAATATGAAAACACTGATCAATCATCAAACCTTGCCTAGTGCAATATCACCATCTGGTTTTGCTGTTGTTATTATTATTATTATTATTATTGAAAGATGGCGTTTCTGTGAATTCTGAACCAGCCAGACGTGCAGTCAACAAAACATGGTAAAAAAAAAAGTGACACAATCATGCTTATTCACAACCATTTTATGATGAAACCTGAAGCAGCAAATGAGAAGGAAGACACAAAAAATAATTTTGACAAAAGAAATAAAAATTTAGGAAACAAAAGAACCTTTTACAGTTTTATTTTCCTAAAAGTCTCCTATAAAATGATACTTGACGGAAATTCAATGCAATACAACTAATAAACTTTAAGTACATTTATATTAATTTACATACATACAAAGATGAAAATTATCCCAAGGGGTTTTTTAATAAATCTACTTTAAGGGGGAGAAAAAACATTGTTAATTTTTTTTTATTTAACATGCAGAATGGATCTCTCACATGCAAGGAACTCAGGATTAAAATACTAACTTATGGTAACCAATAAATATTCTTAATGGAAATTAGTAGAAGTAAAAAAAGAAAAATGTCACAGTGTGATAAAGCTGGTGTGACTGTAAACTCTCTATAAATGAAACATGCAAGTAAGCATCTTCTGTAAAGGAACTGAGGCTGTTCAGTACTGTACTGCACCAGCCTGATTTTAAAAAGGTTATAATTCTGACCTTGATGTCTACAACCTTGGGTGCTCTCGTGAGCAGAACTTTTGATTTTAAAAAATCCCCAAGAGTGTGTAGTGAGCATATGCAGTTCCAGAAATAAGTCTATTAACTTCATAAGTTTTAATGGAAAAGTGGCTGCACAATAAAAATACATATTTGAAAATTTGTTCAAGATTTTAGCTTTAAAACATACAAGAAAATACTGCGCAAAATAACTGCACAGTAAAGAAGAAAATTTTGAAAACCAGCTCCATATTATACAAAAATAAGTGGTGTTGGCTGTTTTTAAGTATTGTGTTCCTTGGGTGTTTCAAAAGAAAAACTTTCCTTCTAGAAAATGGAAGCAGTTCTTTCCTAATAAGCATCAGATCAAGTTTCCATCACACAGCTGAGTACAAATAGGTAAAACAGAAGATACCAACTAAATAGTTAAAAAAATAATGTAAGCTCTATGAAGGCCCCTTGAGAACACCTTGAGAAAGTAAGGAACCTGTCCTAAAATACTGCCATGGCTTTTACAGAGCAAGATCACCTTGATGCCACAGTACAAATGTACAATGTTGCAGCGGCAACCTGTTTGGTCACCAGTGTACACCCACCTTCCCACAGTGAGTGCCTTAATTTAGGTCTTGCCTACGCAACCCCCACTTTGCACAAAGCTAGTAGGAACTTTGTATATTTAAAGGTTCTAGCCCTCTTGGAATTCTGATGAATTGGAGTACCAAAAGATATTATGGAAAGTAATAGATAAGCACAGTCCAAGTTTTATTTAGAAATCCAAGTAGGAAGATACACCAACAAAGAAAACAATCTACACACTAAAGTATTTTTTGTTAGCAGTGCTTCTCATCTCATTTAAGATCAAAGAAGTCTAAAATGATGACAGTCATTTAGCTTATGTCCTTGTAATTTCACATTGTTGTGTTACAAAACCCTTCCAAACCCAAGGGATTTGGTTTGTGTATTTTAAAAATACACAAAATTCTGCTTTCATGACATTCCAAACCAAGCATAAGGCAAGAAATGGTGAGAGATGGAGACAAATGACAGAATGTAAGCAAACAACCAACCAGTATTTACCAGTAGGATTTGATTTGCCAATTATTTTTCTTTTCAATGCAAGTCAGCAAAGCACATGGTGATATTTATAGATATTTCAAGTAGATAGTTCAGGTGTGATTGTCAAAGGAAAGGAAAAAAACCCACCAAACAAAAAACCAAACAAAAACCTCATTTAAATGTAATTAAATAGCTGGAACGAGTGACTGAAGGCAAGAGTTTTCACCTTCTTAGCAAAATTGGTGATGAGAGTATAAGATGTGAATAGGCTTGGAAGGACCCTGAAAGGGATGGCAGAAGTTTGCTTTGGAAAGAAAAAGAAGGCATAATCAGGGGAATGATGAGAAACAGCTGTATCAGTAAAGCTGCACTACCTGGATAAGCGTTCAATAATGTTCTTTTCTCAAGGAAAAACAACCTGCAATAATCGAGATGTAACATACTGAGAAATTAAAATACAATATTAAAAAAAGGGAAATGCGGTTGAAAGTCACTCAGGCAAACAGAAAACAAAAGAGAAAAAACTTTTGACAAGAAGGGAAAGAAAGCAAAAGGAAACCACGTTATTTGTCTATTGTGACTAAAAGTGAAATCTGAACACAGAGAAGGGGAGAAGAAAGAATAAAAGCTGGAGGAAAAAAGTTAAAAGTTAAATTGCAGCAGTAAAAAATAATAATAATAAAGTAGTGAAAAAATGGGAGGAAAAGAATGCAAGAAACTAATGGTAGGAGAGAAAGCCAACCTGTCTGTGAGTTTGCTATTAGAAACATAACACAGAATCAGGGTTAATCAGGAGAAATCATATAATCTCAGAAAAGGCAAAACTCCTAAAAATAAAGCATGGAGGGAAGAAAGGAAGACAGTAAACAAATCAGAAGTCACAAGAACAGCCAGACTGGATTGAATTAAAAGGCCCATACTATCCAACCCCAACCTCTGCTCCAGCCAAGGATTTTACTGTTCTTTTCCAAGTTGGGATGACAAAATTGTGTGTTATTTAGAAATATGGATGGACATTGCTGCATAACTCACTATTTCATTCTCCCTTATTTCCTAACAACTCCTAAAATTCTACTCTTGCTTTCTCCCTGCCACTGAACATTAACCTAACATTTTTTAAGAAGTATGCATAAAGATCCAAGTCATTCCCTGCTGTTTAAGGTCACCTTCATTTAGGTATACTTCAGAATATTATATTAAGTACTGGTTTTATTTGCATTCTGTTAGCTTCACCATTGCTTGAGTGATTTGACCAGTAACAGGCTGTAGAAAGATTTCAACTGAAAGGGACTGGTGAGTCTTATCCTGTAATGTGGAGTGACCATAAAGGACAAAGTATGATGATGAGATAAATAAGAGGCATAAAACTGGAGTAGCACAAATGTCAGTCTAGAATGTAGAGCATGACAGGAAAAAGGTGGAAGAGTGTAGAAAAGACAAGTGTTGTGAAAGGATACAGACTGCCATAGAGAAATACAACCATCTTTCACTGTGGTCTGATCCTTGGTGGCAAGCATGATGTAAGAAACATTTAAGAGAGAGAAGTGTGGAACACTACCTATGTCTTCCTAAGCACATGGTTGGGATAGAAAGAAATAAATGCAGTTTTTAGGACTTTAAATATAGATTACCCACAGAACAGTTAGATCACAATCAAGAAATTCACACGTTATACCTCTAGAAGAGTCCATAACAACATTACTGGCATCTGGGTATGCAACAGTACATGTTCTGGAAAAGCAAAGATTCCTCAATTTTATGACACAGAGAAAAAGCATAGGAATTCTTTCCAGTAAGGAAAAATGTCAAGCAGCTTTATTTGACAAAAAAAAAAAAAACCCAAACGATTTTTGTAATAGGAATGAGTCTGTCAAAGATAATACATAGAGATTTTAGTATGATCTATATGAAAAATCCATGTATGACAACATTAGAAGCTTTGCAAATGCTGATTCTGATACTCACCCTAAAGTTGTCAGGAGAACCTAGATACAGTTTTTCCCTAATGTCTTCTGGAGCACCAGCACAAAGCCTGTAAAAGATATGATAATTCCTCTCTTCTTTGCCTTGCACACAGATCCTAGATTTCTCCAGAAGGTAATGTGATACAAATCCACCAACCACCGAGTTCTAGGAAGAAGAAATATTTTTCTGATTATCTGAAAATTTTTGGGATTATTTGAGATTCAGTTTTTCAATTTACGTTTGTCCAATCACAGCTTACTCAATGGACATTGCTCCAAAGAATATTAAAATATCTCTACACCTAATACATCCTAAGATTAGAAAAGAAATCATTGCCTTTACCATAACTTCCCTCAGCTCATGTACTGTGTTCATATACATTCTTAAAACAAAGATCTGCTTCACCCTAAAAAGCAGAAATCCTTAGCAGAATTCCAGTAATTGCTGCAAAGAGCATTGCTACAGCAATCCTTACACTTTTGGGATGGCAGTGCTATTACAACCTTCCCTAATTGCTTTTCACTGAGACACTTGTAAAAGAGAAGGAACGGTTAAAATTGTAGAATACATATCTGGACAACATCTTAGGCAAACCAATTATGAGAGAACATTATTTCCCAAAACTCACACTTCTTTTCTGAGATGGAACACAGATTTTGAAAGCATTTGTTATCTGGCCTATGATAAAATTCCCTGTGCCTAGAGAAATCTTAATAGAAAGGAAATTCCTAAACTTAATGACCATTACAGCAACTAAGAAGGGCTTACTGACTGACAAATTTGAATATGGTTATTCAGTCATTCATGAGGTCTTGGTTTGTACTCACATTGCTTTGAGAAATCAGACCTAATAAGGTGAGCCCAAAGTAAAAGAGGGGCTCAAGTAAACAGGCTGATCTTGCAGTGAAGAACTGAAAGAATTTTTTAAGCAATTTCTGAAGATACTGAGTGCTGTTTGCTTCAGCTAAAGCAATTAATCTGACACACCATATAAGTGTTGACAGATAAGTTGACAGATCATGAATGCATCATTTCAAGTAGAAATTTGGATCCTTTCCACAAGCTTATTAACATGAACCAGACCAACAGATAAAGTCCCTCTACCTAGAAAGGAATTTAGTTTACTATCTAAACTATTAGCCAAAGATCTGAAGTTTAGTTACAAAACCAAGTGATGAAAACTTAGGGAAAAAACAGATAATAAGCTTAAATTCTGCAAGAAAAGAACAAATTCTTTCAATTCCTCTGTCCTCAATCAGAAAGAGGAGGAGGCATGTACAGAATCTCTTCAGAGATCATCAATAAAAGTCTTCAACTTGGACGTACTGGACAGCCATACAGTCATCCTTAATTGTGCAATGTGTGTATACATACACTACTCAAACAAAACTACACTCAAACAAAGAAAATTTTTCTGAAGTTACACAGTGAGTACTATTTCTGTCAAAACACAATTCTTTGACTTCTGTCACATACATATTGCTATGTGAGGTCCTAACATTTCACAAAAATACGTTTTAAAAAAATCAACAATTCATTTAAAGTTAAAATATTTTATATCTAATATGCAACTCACACTTATTTGTGTACTAAAGGAATGCATGTGAGTTATTCTTTGTATATGCCTTTTTGCAATGAAGGGACTAATTTGTAATCTTTTGTGGGTGGAAGTAATTGTCCTACTGACTTGAACCACTGCTTTCCAGTAATGACAAAGTACTGTGTGGCTCTGGTTTTCCTTTCAAGGTGACAGAATACAAATCACATCTGTAAAGTAGGACAGTAGCTATTTTCTGCAAGATTAATAAGTCTATTCAGCCTTCTGCCAGCCTAGCATTTCCATTTTATGACAAAAAATAATCACTGGTTATTTGGCAACAAACTCCCAGTACCTTTTCATTGAAGTGGATTTCAACAAATTTCCCAAAACGACTGCTGTTGTTGTTGCGAACAGTCTTTGCATTTCCAAAGGCTTCTAATAGGGGATTTGCTGTTTAAAAAATTTAATTTTTGTAGTGTTAGAATTTGATCAATAAACTACCAAAAAGAAAGAGAGAACAAACATATACCAATTATTCAGTGAACTTATTGGGAATAAGATTTGAAAAATAAAGGGAAAATACTACCTGTTAGGAGTAATCAATTTTGTAGATTGTACTAGATATATACTGGTAGAACATAAAAATAGGTACTTAGATATCACATAACACTGCAAAGTATTTTAATCAATACTGCAAGAAATTCAGAGACAAATGCCAGAAATTATTCCGCTATGCTGTTCTATACAAGTAGGTAAATAACTAATACATAAACTATATGAGACAACACACAATTTGACACCTCCCAGTGTGTTATTATTCATAAAATCTAAACTACCCACTTATCCCACAGACAAAAATGCCACTTAAATGTCATGCATGCAATATATTAGATTGATTAGGGAATTAAAAAAAAATTAGACAAGTAAAAAAAAAAACAAACTACAAAAACTACTTTAAACTGCCCTTTCAAATTAGGTCAGTTAAGTGATTGAGTGATTTTGTTTTTTTTTTTACTGGCTGCTGATTTCAAGCACATTAAAGCCCATACAGAAAGAGTAGCAGCAAGCAATCTAATGCACATATAAAAACACAAATATTGTGCATCCTTTAATCTGTTTGAAAATGCTTAGTAGTTATGAAACAAAAGCCTCTGAAAGTCTGCATTTCACTAGCTTTGAAGATCAAAGAAAGCCAGTTGACTGAATCTCACTAACAATAAGCCATTAGAAATATCTACAGGATATTTTAAGGCTTCTAGCTAAAAATATGCATTGGAAACCAAGCAAGTAGAAACTCAGATTTAAAACTCCACTGACAGCCATCCACATATCTGCTCCTACAACAATTAAAGAATGAAGGAATAACATCAATGCTTGGATATAGTATGGATGATAAGGCATAATTTAGTAGGATGTTAAGAATTAACTTTTTTGTTTTGGCTAGATTTTCTCTGTTTTTAACTTAAAGCTTATGAAAATACAAATCTGACTTCTTAAGAGATCTTTGATAACTATTCAGGCATATTATGTAATATTAACTTTTAAAGAAAAGATTATTAAAAAAACAACTTGCAAGAGTCTTTCGAGCTAGGTTAAAGTTTCTCTAGTACTATGTATGCAATAAGCGTGGTCATTAAAATTGTGCCCAAAACACTTCAGGATTCATGCATCAGATGCTGGTTTAGACTAAAAAAACCCAAACTCTTCGAGGAATACCTACAAGAACCAATTAATTTGCGTCAGGCATTATCCAACTCCTGGCCACTTTCTGAGTTCCTTTAGCACACAGTGAATTTCTCTAAGGAACTGCTTTAATGAAACCTATGTCAACAAGAGATTAAAAGCCTGCAGTACTTCTCTTGAACAACAGAAAACAGAAAAAAATTTAAAAAAAGAAAAGGTAAACAAATGTTTAAAGAAAAACGGTCAGGAAATTCCAAAATAAATTTACTATATGTTATAGAAGACTAAAACTGACATATGAGGCATTATTAGGTTGGTTGCTTGTTTTTGAGATGTTTGTATTTTCTCAAAGACTCATTTTTTGTTCAATTAGAAAGTGCATTCAACATTAAAGAGGCTCATCTGCATGATCAACACAGTATCTTCTGACCTGGTTTGGAAGTCTATTATACAGATACAATCAAAGCACTAATCTGAATTATGTGATTTCTGAAAAAAAAAGATGTAACAGAAAAATGACCCAGAACCATAATTTAAAAGAACTTTTCTGCTTTATCTGACTTTATGGTGATTAGGAGGAATTGCACTTTCCTCGCAATAACAGATAGTCATAAAAACATAATTTTGTCCTTGCAGATTTTATGCAGTTTAAAATCCAACCTTGGGTACATAATGTGTAAAGTTCAATTCAAACACACACTCATTTTCGGGATCAAGGACTGTATGATACTATAATAAACAAAAATAAAGTGAAACACAAATAAAAAAATATTTTTTCAGAATCTAGGATGAAGGTCAACTACCCATAAGTTAGACCCTAGGAAGTCTGATAGTACGTATATCCTAGCTTTTATTCAGTTGCTGTTGACTCACACTTCTGAAAAAAATATAAGTGTTGGAAGTTTCAGTTAAATGAAAGAAAATTCAATACCTTCTACAATTCTGTCATCGATATCCTGGCCACTACCATAGGATTCTGTTAAATACCTGCAAAGCAAGATAAAAATATTGGTATCATTTATCTGATGTCAGATTACCTCAATTAAACAGGGCTAAGCATGGCTATGCACCATACTTACTAACCATTTACTATAAGGAAAGCACACCAATTATAAGTTCCAAATACCTATACATTTTAATTAAATGCAGCTTAACTTTTCTTTTTTTGTTAAAACAAAAATATTCTTGCACACTTCAGGTTTTTTTCAATACTCCAACACCCATTAGAAATTTCTTTTAGACATGTATATGGAAATTACAGTTTTATAAAAATATAATCAAACTATTACTGTACTATCTATATTTATTAATAAATCTTAGTAAACACATAAGGTTTCATGTCTGTTTCCTAAATTTAAGATTTTTTCCATGCATACAGTTTCTGTGTTCATAATTATCAGTGTTAATAAAAACCCCACATGGAGATAGTGAAGATAGGAAATTGCAGTTGTATAATTAAGGCAAGATTCAATTTAGCAATTGAAGAAATAATTTTAAATAAATTCACAATGTTTTTGCTCCAAAGTTCCAGCCTTTTTTTTTTTTTCTCCCTGTGCTCAGGGCATGCTTTCTGAAAATTCACAAGTAAATCTGGGACAAGCTAAAAACAGGTACTGAAAATAGGGCCTTGCAAAAAAATTTTAGAAACGCTAACCGAGCTGTATTAGTACATTTTACATTCTGATCATGCAAGGGTAAAATCTTCCAGACCTTAAAACTCAATTATGTTTTGTACACGGACTCTATGAGGGCGGGTGGTGGGGAGAAGCAACAGCAATGTTGCTTGTTGTGTAATCAGAACTTCCTTTGCTGAGAAGTGAAGGAACAATCTCCTTTAAGAGCATTCCTCAGGAGATATTCTCCCAGTGCCAGCTGTCTTTTTTTCACTCTCAGCAGGACCAAAGTCAGGATGTCCCCTGTAAGAATCATTACCAGCACCCTGCAGTAATTCTTACAGCTATTTGTGAAAGACTGCACAGGGGCACAGAAGAGCAGTATGACGAGCAGACAGACAGTTGTGACAATTCTTCCTAGGATGTGGAAGATAATAACTCTGTATAAATACTAGAAAACATGTGATGTCAGAAAAAATGGAATTGAAGATTTATAGAGGGAAACAAGGACAAGGTGGGGTGAGGGAGTGTACTCACACTGCTCGCACTGTGCTTCCCTGCACCTATGATATAGGTGTATTTAAGGAGCTCTCCAGTTACAGTGTTCCACAAGGATAAAAAGCAGTTAAAATATAATGCAAGTAAGCGGAAGCAAGGCTGATATACATCAGCAATACAGCTTCCATATAGTTTAAAATGCTTGACTTAGTATTGCTCATATACGAACATCAATAAATAAATAAATCCCATTGTTCATAGTAAATTAGGGTGAAGTATATTAAAGTTAAAAACCCTGGATACACAAGCAAACTAAAAAAAAACCTAAGGCAGGAAGACAGAGAAATGCACATTTATGGCAAAACCAACAGTGTCTTGCAAGATACAGTTAAAATGTTTAGTTATGTTTTTTTATCTACCACAACACCAGATGTGCAATACTAAAGTGCCTGCATCATAAACCATAGTAACTACATGATATCACTACAACTGAGTTAAGGTTTCTATGTAGCTATTTCCACGTATTATCATGTCAGCACTTAAGTTCAATTAATTTCTTGTAATAAAGTGCATGTAGAAGCTAATACATATCTTACTGAATTGCGTCTTAAACCTGCTGATCCCCGTTTGCTCTGTATGTCAACCAAATGCATCAACACAAGAGATTCACATAATAACTTTGGTCCAAACGCACAAACCTCAGAACAAATTTAGTGTTTTCTGTCTTGCCAGCTCCTGATTCTCCAGAGACTATGATGGACTGACTCATCTTGAGCACTTTCATGTCACGGAATGCTTTATCAGCTTAAGAAGAAGAATACATTAAACATGACACATACTAATATTCAGCAGAATCGCAAGGGTAAAGTTGAGCTACAATGCAAAAATCAAATTGTAACATTTTTAGGAATAAAAAGTACATCTTTACAATTAAATGCATTACAATTCAATGAAGTCTGTTTCTGTTTAATTTATAGTATAGCTGTTCATCTTCCAACACTGACAAGTAAGAACTCAAAGGCTTGAAAACAAAGGCCTACTCAATGATATCCAAGACAAAACAAAACAAAACCAACCACCTATAACTATGTCTCTTGAATTAAATATATTTACAAAATAGTAACCAATGTGGCTTTAGTGTGTTTTTCAAAGGTAAACTTTCAGTTACAATACTTTGCAACAGGTAACATCTGAGACAAGGAAACTTGGAAAAACATCAATTCCTTGCAATGCAACAGGTACTAAACCCCCAGCTAGTTATGCTTTTAATTACAAAGCAAAATGCAAAATAGAAGGCTTTTAACAAGTCAAATCTTGATTACAGCTTCCAATTATTTTTTTATTTCAAAAAATGACTGAAATCAGATTTATGCCATTAAATAACATTTCAATATATCTTCCATCTGTAACAGAAGCATATAAAAAGAAATAGTGTATGTGCTCTGGCAACATAATAAAAGGCAAAGAAAATCATTACACTGAAAGACAGTGCCAATCATTATGAAACCATTTTTCACTTGCAAAATCTGAATTTCTTTATTTTAGTTTTTTTTTTCCTAAATGGTTGCAAATTAGATTTAAACTGCTTAGACTTGAAACACCCAAGGTGCAGAATAATCATAAAAGGGCTGTCATGTTTGCTTATTTCCAAGTTCTTCAAATTGCATATTGAAGATGAGAAGACTTGCAATTTTAGTAATTAGTGCTTTAATTTTATAATACATCAAAATAAATTAATCACTGTTAGAGGTGGAAATTTATAGGTAACAGTGTTTGTTTTTAGAACACAAATAGAGGTTCAATACGTACCAATGGCAAAAACATGTGGTGGCAATGTTCCAAGCGATCTACCCTGGTACTTTTTAATAGTATCTGAAGAATAAAATTTAGGTATATCGAAGTATGGATTCACTGCAATAAGAATGTTGGCTACGTAGGTCTGTGAACAAAACAATTAACATCAAACTATTAGCCAGTATCCAAGCAAGTGGTTAACAGCACTTTAAACAACAACTATTACTACTGAAGGCTACAGCCTAAGTATAACAACTGCATTTATGATTCTCTCCAGCTAATGCAGATACAAGACAAGACATAATTTTAGAGTTCCTTTTATTATCTTCTCATGACTTCTATGAAATTCTCTTGGGAAAATTTGCTAACCACCGAGCTGTGGAGTATGTCCTGAATCTGACCTTTCTTCCAATCCCCTTTTAAATTATTTCCTATTGTCCTGGATCAAGGACAGGACTCCAAAACTTCCTCCTCAAAAGTGAATAAACTAAGCTCGTGGACAGCATAATGCACTGTCCTCCAGCGAGGAGGATCACTTTAAAATATCTAATGGAAGCAACTCAGCAGGAAGGACTGAAAGGATCTTGCCTGGGAATGCACTCAAGCCAGGCAATAAAAGCATTCAGCTGAGAGAAAATTAGCTATAGCTGCTTCCACAGAGAGAAATAAGGAATGCAAATGTTCTCTCACGGAGAAGGAATTTGAGAAGAATCTCAAATGACGTCTGCTTTTTACCTTTCCACAGGATAAGGAAGACGGAAGATAAGTTTTTTCTAAAAAAAACTTTCATAGCTTTGTTATAATGGCCAGATTACAGGGACGAAGAGAGGTCAGAATCAAATAAAAAAGCAGATATGCAGCAAAAGATCTAAAGAAAATGAGATAAACCTTCAGCCTGAATAACTTCTTTGCTTTGTTGTTCCTGAAATGTCACTAGACAACTGAAATTTGGACACTATTGTGATATGTTGATAGAAGGCTGAATCACTGTTTCTTACATGTTTCTATTTTTAGCACTTATTTCACTGCAGGAAAACTTTTCTTCAAGAGCTGCAGGTGCTAATATTAATTTTCCTTTTAATAAGAGAAATGCTGTTAACCAGGATTAAACAAAAGGCAGAAAACTGTTTACAAGGGAGTTAAAATATAAACTGGAAAAACAAAAAGTCAGCTTTTTGTTTTTCCCCTCTAGAAAACACACCCACTCTGAACAATATATTAGTAGTATTTGTTTACAATGAAGAAAGGCTTTAGTAACTAAAATACTATCCTACCTCATAATCAGTTCAGATTCAGATTTTACCTCCTTGGAAGTTTATTGTTCGGTTAGGTTTTTTTAAGGATTATTTTCCCAGAACAGCATTCAAATGGCCTTTTTTATTTATTTATTTTAAAACTAGTGCTTGATCTTGGGCCATAAAAAATTTATAGCTATGTAAATCAACTGCAACAGAAGAAAACAGCTATACTTTCTTTTTATATTTATATAAAAGGGTTTAGCTAAATTAATATTACAACAGTATGGTAAAAGTTGATTATTTTAACACAGACACTTGAAGTATGTAGAACTGTTTTGTATTATCACTAGCCAGCTTTCTATTAGGAAAAAAAAAAAGAAAGAAGGAAAACTCTTCTGTTTCACAGCTGTCAATGTCCGAGCAGATGGCAAGGACAAAATGTAATTTAGTCAGAATTCATTAAGTACAATTAGGCAATTTGATAGCAATATAAAAGATTAAGATGGACATCTGAGCTAGGAGGTGTCAAAGACAGCACCTGTTTGCTTCGTTCAAAAATAATGAAGAAAGAAAACCATCTTTGTTAACAGTGAAGTAAGTTACCTGTAAGAACAGAGCTTTGTGATACAAAAGCAGTGCTGTGGTTGCACATGAACAGTCACATAGAGAAAAATGTATTGCTCTGTCTGGTAAAAATTAGCTAGCATTATTGTGATTAATGTGATTCTGATCTCAAACAAAGTATAATGTAAGAAAAAAAGAAGTGCAAAAAAAGGCCTTTCCATGTTAGCAGTTCTGTAATAGGGAAAAAAAACAGAATTGGAAACACTTGTTGAATGTTTGAAAGGACATCTATATTAGACTGGTTCTCATGACACAAAATACTTACGTAAATTCTGTCCTTACTGTACCGAACTTTGATATTGTGAAGGAGAGTGGCCTCATTTAAATACATCAGGGAACCTGCAAGGAAAAGACAATCACATACCATTAAGAGTTTGAGAGTACCTTTATGTACAGACAAAAAACTAAATTTTAGGATTAAGGAGAATTTTACTTCCCCTCTCTTTGGTTACAGTTTAATCCTGTCATTTCCTTACATGTCTTGAGGCAAAACTGCTGACTCAGTATACACTTTAAAAACCACAGACCTGCTCTTGACTGTACAGAAAGTTGCAGAACAAAGACTGCAGGAGCCTCAACACAAGATCTGCTCAGCATAAGCTCCTTTTACCAGCCTGTCAGTTGAACACTGTGCATCTCACTCCATGCAGGCCCCTAAGCACAGAAACTGATGCCTACCAAAATCCCCAGCAATGACTGTTTCCTTCCTTCCAGCTCCCTTCTCCAGTCTCAGCCACAGCGGCCCCCAGGGTAATGCCACCCAGCCGACCTTTAAAATAACAACTGGCTCTGGGGATTGATGGATATAAACATCTAATCGGGAAACACTGTCTGGAGGCAGCAGCAGCCATCATTGCAACACCAGGCACCAACCCCACCTTCCCTGCTTCAATTCTGAATTTTGTTAGTGCTAGACCTCCTCAGACAAACTGTTAGGGGAAAAAAATGCTAACCCATCAAACTCCAGCTTAATTTTTCGTCTTTGTTCTGTAACAGAAAACACCTGAACTAACTGGTAAAATATTAAGAAGTGGTGGCTCTAGGCAGCAAGTGGGCATCCACAGAAAGCTTCAGACCATACAGGTTTACATTCCAGCAAAGTTAGTCCTTGTTTTCAGCTATAAAGCACTCAAAAGTGTCAGCTGCCTTAATTATAGAGGTAATTTCCAGTTCCCATTGTAATACTGTTAAAAACATTATCCCTAAACCATCTCATTACATAGCCTCCATTTTCAAATATGTGCAACTCTTTTTATCTCACTGCTTAAAATTCACATGCACAACACTGTTTTGTCTGGTTACAACTGATTGACTGCCACACTGGTAAACTTTACAGTATTAGCACTACTTTAAAACTTGTAAGAATCTGAATGCTGTGGATGGAGTAAGCACTGTCCTGTAATGTCTCTTTTTTTTAAGGAAAGACTGGAGGTGGCATGTGGTGCCATGGTCTAGTTGACATGGTGGTGTTAGGTCATAGCTTGGACTCAGTCTCAGAGGTCTTTTCCAACCTGATTGATTCTGTGATTCTGTAAGAGTAACTTCTACCCTGTACATCATACAAGGGTTACATACACACCTACAATGACCAACAAAGTTGTTTGAAGGTGAACTGATGCCCTTTCTCAATGACTCCAACAGAAAAAAAAAGTATTCCAACTTATTTACACCAATGTGTAAAAAGGGCTGCCAGTTCATTGACCTAAAGTCAACCTGTGCAGCCACCTCCACAAGGATGCCTGAAGTAAAAGTCAGGTTCACCAGCTATTTGCAGCCTCCCTTTGGCTTGCTTAGCTCCACTGAGTAACAGCCCTTCCTTCCCTTACATGACCAAATACAGCATTGCTTCAAATGTCTGGAATCATTCACGATTCTCGAAGGACCTTGCAGCTTCTGGATTGGTCAGAAGAAACCATCTTCCCCCACAAAATCCCTTGCACTCATATTCCTGTGTTGTCGGAGGCACAGAAGACACCCTTTAGCTCTACACTATGCAAACTCTCCCTCTGGATTACAACAGCCTTGAAATCAAGCCTGTGCACAATTCCTTCATGAAGCAGGAGGGTGGCCCCCTTTCACCATGGCAGACACACATTCCCACTCAACCTCACAGTCTCAGGTAGGTGCAGCAACCAAGTGCAGACACCCAGCGCTGTACAGCAGGACTAGTCCTGCCCTCCCCAGGCACACTCAGTTCACATGGCTGAGAAAATGGCTCTGGGTCCACAAAACGCACGTCTGCCTTCACCTCTTTTAATGAGATCATCCCAAGAGAAAGAGACAGTAGGAGGAAATAGGCCAGAAACAGAAACTCCTGTTTACTCTAATGAAAGTTAAAGTCTCCTCTCTTCCTGTATTGCCTGGGAGAGAATAGGGTGTTAAAAAATTAGGAAACTTCAAACTTAAGCCATTTGGATGCTCAGTATTGAGATGAGAAACAATTGTTTATTGACTCCCTTGACTGTATCTTCATAATAACCTCTCAAGGTTTGCTGTATATATTAAAGGAAACAGTCATCAGTTAATCATCAACTTTTTATTAGCAAGCTTATTTGGACAGCAAAGGAACCCAGATTTCATTTTGCCCCCCAGTACTCTCTTTACAAGTCCTTGTTAAAGCAGTTATACCTGCAGACTCGGGGAGCAAATGGGAGCTTGCTCCCAGAGGGAAGGTCACCACCTCCGCTCAAGACATGCAAACTAAGGCTTATGTCAACAGCTTTGAAATGCTTCTCTAGAATAAATCCTTTAAAATAGGCATCCATATCCAGAGGCAAAGGAAGTCACCGGGGGAGAGAGAGAGAATTCTGAATATTCACATGGCTCATGCCTAAATATAGCCAGTGTATATACGTGCATTTAGTTGTCCATATATTTACTTATACACACACACACTAAGTTCACATAAGCAAAGTAAAGCACTAAAAGCTAGGAAATATCAATGTCAAATTTACTCACACTGGCTCTCCTGGCACACACAATGACTCAGGGTTTGTATGGAAAATGATTTTATCAAGTAATTGCAAGGTTCTGCATATATAGAACTGGGGGGGGGGTGTGTGTTTAAGAGTCTTATCCAATACCCTGTGCCCCTTCATTTTTTTCTCCCAAAAAGTTTAAAAGAAATTATTCTTTTTTTCTCGGCTATTAAAAGAAATTCCACATATGGTAACATGTATGAATGGGGCTTGGAGGGACCCAAAGAGGAGTGTGAATCACGAAAAAAAGAAGTAAACGTGTTGTCTCTGTACTGTTTGCAATGTTTACTAAAAATTCTCATTTGAGGATGGGCTTGATACTAAGAAAGGTGCCTCTTGCAGCTAGTGCATTTGGCTCATGGAAGACTAAGGGTGCAAGAAAGCAATACATCAGCAAATTAGTTCCTAGAAGGGAGTTAATCAGTAAAGTATAGCTTGGAATGAGAAGCATATTATTAACTACTCTTTCAGGATTTTTTGGAACAGTGTTATGAGCACTCAGTATAGTTTTTTTCTTAAAGATCAGTAACACTCAACACAAGTGCTCTCTGACAGAAGGAAAATAAACTTGGGATTCACACATCCTGCAGGTAAGCCTCAACTAGTGAGAACCAAGTGAAAATGCACTAGAAAAGTCAAAATAATGTTTGATTCAAACAGGATTACTGGAAAAAAGTATTTTTAAGTTTTATCTTTTACTTGGCAAGCCTAAGAAGACATTTTCTCTGACTTATTTAACTAAACAGTGTTCTGATGCAATCTCAAATTATTTACATCATTTCATTCCAAATTTCGATTCCCTGACTCTGAAGTGCCAGGACATCTCAATAAAATCACTGTGACAGATGCACAGGTTAAGTGTTTTTTATTTCCCTAATAATCATTATGTCCAGAGAATACAGACACCAACTTTGAAAAATTTCAACCCACATCCTGTTTCCAAAAATATAAGCAACTGAAATCAAGGCTACCAGCTTGGTTCTAATTATAACAACACTGCACCACCTCAGTCAGACCATAAGACTCAGATCTCATCTTTTTGTTCCTTATGGAGCAGCTGTAACAGCTGTATTTCCTGCCACGGGATATAAATAGTAAACCCTATTCCAAGACAGGAATTGGGGTTACATCACCTAAACAAACTTTCAGACTCCTAGCCTCTATTTTAAATGAAGAACAATAGAAGATACTTTTGCTCACTGTTTATGAAGTCATCAGTATTTTCACCAAGCAGTAATTACTACAGGGAGTGTTTAAAAGACTTGCCTTCATCAGATATTCAAGACAGGAGAGGCTCTGTGATTTGCAGAGGAGCAGCAGTAAAATATTTGTTTAAAGTTCTCTAAAAGCTGATGATAGTGCTTAATCAGCTTTCTTGGTATTTTCTCCCTCTCCCCAGATTTGACTAGTTTTCATCCACCTAACTGTAAAATATTTAATGAAATAAAAGCCCTGCACATTAACAGTGAATTTTATTACACAAGTTCACCTCAAAACTCCTCCACCAGCACTCCTGTATCCAATTCCACTACTTCCTTTGCCAGTGGTCCTGATAGGTCCAGATTCCTGTGTCCAATTTTGGGAAGGTTATTTTAAAATTTATTTTCCATTACCTGTACTTCCACAGGAATGCTACCTGAGAAATGTCTTACCTGCAGGAAATGCTGTACAATACAGCTGCTGATAAAGCAGTCTTTTGCCACACTATAAAAAATACTGAATGCAGTATTTCTGAAGTCAAATAACAGTTGTATATGGGAATAATGTGATTACCTGTTCCTCTAAACTGTTCAACTGAAAATTAAAAAGCACAATAAATTATATTTAAAATAGGCTTACTTTAAGAAGTTTAAAGGACTAGTAAAGGTCATACATAAATTCAAGCAAAGACTACAGGGAAGGAACAGGAAGTTTGTAAGGAAACAATATTCTCTTCATTGCAGATATTCTTTTCAAATAAATAATTTATTTTTAAATTCATAACTTACAATTATCTTCTACATCCTTTTTGCTGTCCTCCTCTGCAGGAAACACTTGATTGATAGCAGCCTGGAAGGTCTGTTAGATGAGAAACATTAACATTGTCAGAAAATGAAATACAGATATAGTTCAAAGATATCCCATGCAATGATACAAGTCAGTGCACTGTAATTGTGCATGATTTAAAATTAAGTTGCCAGCTTTATATTTCAGAAACAGAAATGTTACCAAGTTACTAGATGCACACAAAAGCTGCTGCATTTATATTACTACACAACATTATAAAATTGAAGTCACTGTAATACACATATTGTTGCAATAATATTTGATCCTCGTATCAAAAATTGCATGTAATAATGTGCAATACAAAAAAAAAAGACTAAAAAAGTACTGCAAAGGGAACAGCATTGCAAATAACACACACTTTCCTCAGTTTTTTAAAGAAGAAAGAACAAAATCCAAATTATTAGTTCAGTCAAAGGACTGTGCTGTCATTATCACACTCTGTTTTAAAATATTCCTACTTAAAATATAAATGTTCAATACATAACATCCTCTGTATCACCAAATACTGTCGCTTTGGTTGTTTGTTGGCATTTTTTCTTCAATAAATCAATACTAAAGTAAAACAAGACCTTCCTTCAACCCCTGTATTCCAGTTATACAAAACAGCCATTTATCAAGTGTTCACATCCAACTGGAAAAATTCATAACAAAAGCAACTTTGTTTCTTCTTTCCTCTCCCGAAATCATAATTTATATTGTTGTAAAAAGGAAGGAAAAACATCCCAGCACACATGCACATTACAGCATCTGCACAAAAAAATACCTATTGTACGAGGGAGATTTTTAATTATACTTTTCTGTTTACTGTAGTAATAGCTCGTTTGCAGTAGCTATGAATGAACAAAACCCCTGTTGTGCCAATTAAACATGACAGCCGCCATGCCGCTGCAGGCAGAGGCTCCTTTCCCCACGGAAATGGAGACAAGAAGTCTAGTCTAATACTTGAAAAGGCAACCAACGGGATCTAAGGAATGAATTTAATAAACAAACAAACACGTTTGCTTGTCTAACACTGTACTCAGCAAGGCAGTGCCCTGAGAAACATCTCACAGGGAGGTTTAGGAGAAAGACAGCAGCTTGGTTCATATTTGCTTCAGCACTATATGAGAGCTTCTAGGGCTTACGCCATCATGAACAGCCAGCAATTCCAACTCCCTTTTGAAGTGGGAATGTTTCAGAGCAGCACTAATTGCTGCCAGTCAGAAAACATTAAATCTACTTCCCTACAAAGTTATCATAAGGTATGCAATTTGCAGCCATAACAAAATATATTTTGTCATCCCCTTTTCAGGATCTAATGCAGCAAAATATGCACAAGAAGCTTTCCTAAGGGAAGTGGAGCTGCTTGATGACATTGGAACATCTGAACATCCATCAGACCAACTTCCTCCAAAATATCCCTTATCAGAGACTGGCAGAGCCATGGAAGCCCTGAACATCTTTACCTACCACCTCAGAAAGTTTCCAGCTGCTATTCGGAGTTTTAGCAGAGCAGAGATTCTCCACACACCCTTTTCTCCCTCTCACAGTATTGCAGTAACAATGTATCATCATCATTATTTTCTCTACAAGTCTATCAACAGGGAAGGTATATCTCACTGGGTAAAGACATTTGAACGCAACAGTTCCCCTGTGCGTGAAACAGTGGGAAAGTTTAAAACTAACATGACTGACTTCATGAGACTATAACTTCACTTCTTGTTCTTGTCTGCTGATGCGTAACCCAGTCCAAAATAGTGTAACCACTAAAAATGACAGACTTTTTTTCCACAGGAGAGAATGAGCACAATAACCAGCTACTCTGTAAGATTCTTCATAAACCTCTGATATTTTAACATTTCTGGAATGTAAGTCAGCCATCTTAGAACTATCTCAGAAGAGGAAGAGCTTTTTGAATGTCCTCACCACTCAGCCTTCTGATTCAAGATAAATTTAAATGAGGGAAAAAAAAAAAAAGGAGTTCATGCTGCATTATTGCCTCCATTTTTTCATTCAATGTAAGTTAGGAATAATTTCTAGAATATTTCAGAAGTGATAAAACAAAGCAAAATGAAGATTTATCTGAAAGCTGATGTTTTCCTGTTGGACTTCTTTAGATAAGAACTAAATGTCAGCAAAAAAACTCACTGCTGTATGCCACAGTTGGAATACTGCTTTATGTAAGGTGATTACTTCTTATGTAGGTAAGTATGATACCTTATGCAGAAGAAGTACAGAGCTTCAAGTACTAAAATCTAACATTTTAAATAGGAAAATGAGCAAGGTATTTCAGATCTATCAATTAAAAAAAAAGCAAAGAAGTTCTTTACTATATTGTCTCATTTTTAATGTTTTTAAACATTTATTGTAAGGAAAAAAAGCTTCAGGTACTTGTTGGAAGACTTTTGCATTAAGCATAGCTTGGCACAAGCTTGCTCTAAGAAAACAGAGAGGGTATTAATCTTATGAGACAATAAAGTGGTTTCAGGAAGCAAAACAGGGTTTAAAGGGTTTTGTAGTGGGGTTTTTTCCCCTCTTTGTAAGAAAGCAGCCCTTGAAATCCAATGGTAATCTTAACTATTCTCCCAGAAACTAGATGAGTGAAAAAAGATATCTTTCCATTCAAGCAGGATCTTCTTTCTACCATGTAATCCAATATGTGTAACCATGCCCTCCTTTATACCTTCCAGTTTAAGACAGGAGACCTCCCTACTCTCAGCTGTATTTCACAAACCAACCTAAAGCAGCACAAACGGTGTGTAGGACAGACGAGAACATGCCTCGTTTGAGCAAGCAAGTTCCACTCACTGCTAAAAAAGAAACCCAAACCCAAAACAAAAACCACCATAAAAAAAAACACCTTAGCTCAAAGCACTGAAGTTTGGACATTCTGATCCTTACTTTCAAAGTACATTTATTCCTTTATACTTAGCCTGAAAAAATATCTTTCTGGTTACTCACAGCATACCAGAGCAGGTGTCCCATAAAGCGTTCTATGACCCTTCAGAACTGGCACAGAACCATAAAGTTTCTCTCAGCTGATAGCAGGAGGAGTGTCAGCAAGTGTCAGCATCTCATGCCTTCCCAGTGACTGCCAGAAACTCATTACTGCTGATGCTCTAGGAAATACCTGCCCCTGACTCCTCAGTGCCCCAGGGAGCCCACGATGGCATCTCAGGGTGCAAGCCCCTCCAAGGCATCTCTTCCTAATCACTTTACTTAGATTTACTCTAGGAAAAGAGTAAATTCCCCATTTGACATTTCACTGTCATCTGCCTTCTCCCCGTTACAGCATCAAGGAACAAAACAAAGATATATGCAGCAACAGGATCTGAGAAAAAACACTTCAAGTAGAAGCGTAAATGCCTATCAGCCTTGCAAGCCAATGATCTAGTTTTTGGGAAGAAGTTCCCAATGTGTAACACATGCATCCTCTGTTCCAGCAACACACTCCTGCAGCTTGCACTACTGTTCCTCATACTGTGCAGGCTGGGTGACCCAGACCCCCACCTCTCTTCAGACAGGCAGCCTTTCCACAGAGCTGTAAACACTTGGGTATGGGCTGCGGTACCCAAAACTGCTATTGCTGGCTTGTAAGTGAATCAGTGTGTTGGCCAACTACCTTTACAGAAACTGGGCTGGGCAATTTGATTTCATAATACAAAGCAATCCACCACCACAGTGGCATCAGCTGCTCCATCCCCCTGCCACTGCTTGCTGCTCTCCTGAAAACTTTCCACTTCTTCATTTTTAAGGTGGATCTGTTCTCTGACCTCGTTTGCAGTGTCATGCACAGCTCGGCAGGCAGAACTGAGAGGGTGCCACTCTGCAACACCAGAGTTAGTTACGGGTGGGGCAGGGAGTGGGGATTTTAAGAGAACGGGAAACTGCTGCCTTGCAGCATTTATTGCAGTTATTAACAACATAAAGTATCATAAAAGGCAATAATCAAACATATGCATACACACTTCCTTTTCAGCCTGTGACCTCTGGTAAGCTACCAGCGCCTACAGAGAATACATATGACATGGTAATGACCCAGATTAAAAAATAATAATAAGTTACACTGCCCAGATATGTTTACAAGATCAGGTTACTCCTCTTCTCCCTGTAATTATCATGAGCAACTCTGGGGCTGCTGGATCACCCCTTACCGAAGAGCACTTCTGAACTATTATTTTAAGAAAACAAAGTTGATGATAATGGGTATTAATGCTGACTACTTTAAATGAATGGCCTAAGTGCACAAGAACAGAGTTTTCTTAAAAAGACAAAAAGCAATGAGAAACGTTTCACTATAAAAAACAAAATATTGAGAAGGTAATCACAAAAACTTTTTACTCCACCTCTATTAATATACAGAACTTTGATAATTAAAAATATAGGACCGTAATCTCTACAGCATTTAGACTGTGAAGTGTTTGTTCCCTTAGAAAAATGAACATTAGGCCTTTAATAGATCTGCTTAATTCAAAACAGCCAACAGCAGAAGAACAAACTATCCAGACAAAAGAGATTTTTTTGGTTGTGAACCATGAAACAAAATGTTGGTATTTTAGGATATATTAGGATTTGTTGTTGGGTTTTTGTTTGGTTGGGTTTTGTGTTTGTTTTTTTTTTTAGTTATATAGGGTTCCTGAAAGAAGCATATATTAGAAATAAATAATGACTCAGAAGTACCCTTATTGCCTGTTTCTGTTTCAATATACAGGCTTTTGCTCTTTATCGCATTAGGACCATTTGGGGATATAACCAGAAATAGCAGTGGGGGTGAAAATTATTAAAGTCAGTTAAATATAACTTAGCCACAGATTCAGAATATTTAATATTCTTGTCTGAATAATTTTGCTTTTCCCCAAACTCAAGAATGTATGTTCCTACTACTACTATGCATATGGACTTCATCTCTCACACTCAAAAATCAGATGTTACACTTGCTTTGTATTTCTAAGGAAAGCAAAATCAACTTCCTCTCCAAGGTGCACAATGAAGAAAGCCTATAAACATTGCCTCAAAAGGAAGGACTGCTGCATAACCTTTTGACCTGTGACAAGGCATTCTCTACTATTGTTGACGTGAAAAAAGAGGTTGCAAAACACATTTTTGTCTTTTTTACATACCTGAAGATACAGAAAGGACAAAATTATTAGAAAGGGCACATAAAACATATTCCCAAAGAATGAAATCATGACTTTTAAACAGTGTCTGATCTTATTCCAGCTAGTAAAACCCAGGATGCTGACCACCTGAATTAGGATAATTGATAGCTACAAGGTGCTTCCTGTAAAAACTGACATTTAATTATGACATACTGAATCTGAAAGATGTCATGATAAATGAAGCAGTTGGAACACACTACTTAGGATTAATTAGGTCTTCATTTTAAATGTTACATTTATTTTGACTTTGGGATACCACTTCTGCAGGACCTTTGTTTAACTTTATGTTACTTCTCAAGGTACTTGAGGTAAGAGGATTCATCTTTCACTCTTCATCAGTCTAATAGCAAGGTGTCTAATCTTAGTCAGAGTCTAGCACATCCCTCTAGGACCATTTCTATGCATGTAAGGGAAAAGAGAGAAGCTAATCTCAACAGTAGGCTCTTAATCAGTCTCTAAATTAGAAAATAAAGCATACAGTACTGAATAAAATGGCTACAGAGATTCAAACCTCCTGCCTTTCATGAGCACATACTCAACGCACATGACACACAACTGACAGAAAGTACGCACTTCTTGTCAGCATGAGGGTTCATTGCAGTACAAGGTAGAGCTAAGCAAAGATCCTTAGCCAAACTTAGAACAGAAAACTGATTTTCCACGCCTTCAGGCTGTGTATAATTGTAGATACTGGCAAAGATTTGGCCTACAGGTAAAATGGTTTATTGTACATTTTTTCTCTATTCCTTTGTTTGTGAGAAACTTACCTTGCCTTTCTGATTCAAAGGCTCAATAGTTAAGTTGTCAGTACCAATGTCCACAATCATCCCCATCTGAAACCCATCAGTTGGGTGTGGAGCCCAAACGGGCTTCCCATCGTCCATCATGGGATTTACTCAGTATTTCCTGTAAGAAAAAAAAAAATTAAACAATAAAACTTTGTATACAAATTCAGTAAGCCATCAGGATTCACTACACAGACTTCAGTTTATTATGTTTATTCCTATTATTCAGTGTGAAGAGAGCCAGCTCCCACAGACCAGAGCCAGGCTTTTTCCAACCCGCAACGCCATGCCTAAAGAAGACACCTCAGACTTGAGTATGGAGAAGATTCAGGAACAGATCAGTTTCTCGGGGGGTCCACACACTGCTCCCTGCAGCTCTTTCCCCAGCTTCCCTAACTTGTGAACCAAGAAGAGAGATCAAATTAGAAGGGCAAGACAGATTCAAAGCTAAGGCTATACTTAGGAGCGTGTATATATACATATATATGGATCCACATGTAAAGACACACATACACACATATATATATCTACCTGTATGTACAGGGAGAGGGTCACATGACTAACAGATACTTGTCTGTACCTGATTTGGCATAAAAATACTTGAATTTCTGCAAGAGTCATATGTTGAGGCATGTGGGCAGAAATCCAGTCTCTTGGCATTTGAGACAAATGAATGTATTCACTCTTTTTGTGTGGCTGAGAATATGATTTTTAAATAACCCAGAAATATATTTGGTCTAGATTTATTATACTGTAAGCCTTTGACTGACTGACCTCCTGATACTGTAACATTACAGCTCTGCCTCTTAAGGAACACCAACCTTACTTTCAATAAAAACATGATGTGAAAATTGTTTCAGAAGAATTTTGATGTACAAGTGAAACGGATGCAAAGGCCAAGACATTCAAACCTTATGGTCCTCGAGTTATGCAGCTAAACCAGCTCCCAGTTAAAAAGGAGTATTTGATTGCACGCAATACTCATTGAGCTGACCAGGAAAGTTGCCAAGATTGGCACACACTGAATGGCTAACGGTGCCATTTTAAATATGCTGAATTGGTCCCTTTTTTGTGTGTGGTTTTTCTTTTTTTAAACCTACTTTATAGTCCTTACCCTAATAAGGATAGAGTCCGCTCAGCTTGACAGGCTCACTTCTCCTGGCTGTTTCTAACTCTCCTCCAAAACTCATTCAGATACTAAGCTGACGTGCTTCAATGATTCCAAAATTTGTAAAATGTATCTCATACCACAAGGGTGTAACTTGCATCTCTCAGCACAAACAAAATGAGCCTACCAAGAAGCAAAGAAAACACTAGCAGCAAACTCCAGAGTGTCCCACACTTTTCTTTTCCTGTATCTGAAGAAAAAGAAGATCCAAAATTTCTCACAACTGAGAAAGGCTGCAGACTTCTTTGTCATATGCAGTGGCAAGGAAGAAGAATGACTGGCCTACCAGAAAGCTGTACAACCAAGAAAAGGACATTCTTGTCCCACAGAGGATCTATCAGGACATGCTGCACTTGACATGCTTTCCTATTGCCTCCAAGGACAGGTTAGAAAGGTATGAAGAGAAGAAGAGGCTAGTTGTGATCTCTTTGAGAATGCTGCTTGTCTTAGCATCTTACTTAACAGCAAACTGTCTTATTCCTTGGCAACTCTAATGTGAAATGATAGAAGATAAGAAGTTTTTCTAAAGAAAAAAATAACATATTTTTTAATTGAAGTAGCGTTCTAGTGGGACTTAGAAAAAAATAGCTACAGAGTATTTAATTTAGTGTTGATGTCTAGTTTTGTGTAAAAATTTACTCAGTTAATCAGTTCTTTTCCCCCTAAATTCAGTTCAGGATGCAGAACAGCTCATGAAGATTTTCACAAATATTTCTCGGGTATCCTACTCATGCAATTCACGCTATTTAAAACATTAGAATTATTACAGGAAAACTTGCGGTTTACTTGTGGTTTCACTTATATTTACTTAAAGCCTTTTGACACAGCCCATGAACTCGACGAAACAGCATCTTCATCATGTGCTGCCATCCCCATACGATAAATCATGTAAACAACATCTGTATTCACTCACAATTGGCTGTTGGCCATTTTTTTTTTTCACTTTAAGATAATGAAAAAGGAACTTTTTTTTCCTGCCAGATCTGATCTCTGAGTCCAACTGCCATCGTGGGCATAGTTGCTAAACAGCTGAGTTTATTTCTGACTATAACCAAGACTACATTTCTTCACAAACCTATAATTTGCTTTTAAAATGCTAGTTCAACTTAGTACTTAAGTGATATGTCACACAACCACTAAAAACAAGGCTGTCTTTTACAGCCCAAGTAGCATGGCCAGGCCTCCAGACATAACCACGTGGCACAAGAAACAAATTCTAAAATTACTGCCAAAATCTCAGCAAAAGTTAGAATATAACCTTCCCAGTTCACATCCAGATGCTTCTGCATTGCTTACCAACTGGGCCTCCTACAATCTTACATATTCTTAAGGCTACTTTTTAACTGAAAAAATGCTCTTGAAGAACAGGGCAGTGATTGAATTCAGCCACCACCAGGAAATCCATGTTTAAGAAGAGTACCTGAGGCTTTGCAAGCATCTAAGAAGACATTGGGTGAAAGCACCTAAATACAAGCATAGTATTTATTCATGAGACAATTACTTTTAATAAATATAGTCTTCTGTCTGAGAAGTGACACAAAACCAGTTGTAACATTTTGGTTTTGGCACCACTTCATCTCTGTCAGCTGTGATTCTCACAGAGAGCACACTGAAATTGGATACGAAAACCAACCAGGTCATACCTGTTCTATTTACCCTTTAATCTGATGTATGTGCCATTGCTTTGAGATAGATGCATGAAGCCTATTCCTGAACAAGCTCTTGAATAGCCAGTTTGAAGCCCAGCATTTTAAGGTGAGCAGAAACAAAAGGAGATCAAAGTTCAACTACTATTTAAGTCCTTCAGAAAAAAAACCCAGCACTTTTTAACAACATGGAATTGTATTTTACTGATTAAAACATACATATCACAAGAGTATAAACTGGAAAAAATACAGCTTTGGCTGGAAAACCTTCAAATCATATTTTCACCATAAAACCACAGACCCAGTCTGGTTACAGACCATTCATTAATAACTATCAGTGGGAACAAACTTTTTTCCCCAACGTGCACGCATCTAAATTCAATCTACAGTCAGCTTCACCACACTGCTGAAAGAGCACACTGCTTCTGGAAACAGTCAAAGCAAAGAGACTCACGTCCAGGCTAAAAGCATTAAAGCAACACCAAACACAAGGAGTCACCTGAATGATGCTTCCAAAGGAAGCCAGAAGAAGCTATCTTCCACAGTTGTATTTATGCATTCAACATATACTAAGTCTCCACAATTAAGAAGTCTTCCAACACGGAGAAGAGAATTCACAAAGGTTATGCTTATAACTGGGAAGTCAGCTGCTCTTTTCTCTCCCTCTACATCCGCAGAAAGAGACCAGGAACCCGGCACTGGAGTTTTTCTCTCTATTGAGCAGAAAAGGGATAGTAATAAAATAAGCCTTTGCCTGAAGTTGGTAAACTTAATTCCTTCAAATGTCAGATTTTATTTTTTCATAATTGGCATGCAGAACAGACTTTGCCTTAATTATCAGTAAGAGTACTTAACACATTCAGCACTGGCTAAACACTAGTAGCCAGCACTTCAAACAACTTGCAAGACAAAACTATACTGCACTGCACAGATTCCAAGAAAAACACCAACCAACATTTCCTGAACTTTCCTCTACACTATTAGCTCCTCTCTTGGAGAATGTTTAATGATATTTTTTTCTCAAAAAAATTATCTACATAACACACTGAGTATGTGAAACAACTGCTAATTTCTCAGTTGAAAGCTGACACACTGTCATCCCACTTACGTTTAGCTAAATAGTATTGATTTTAAAAGGATGTCATAAAACTACATTTGGATGGTGTAGGTTATTCAAAAGGAAATCAAACACTACCATCTCATGAAAGAATTCCAAGGCAAAATATAGTAATGCAATTTTAAACTTGTTAACAAAGCCCAGAGGTAGGCATTTGCATGATCTGACCCTATTTACTCTCCTATGAACAGTTTGCTATACCAAAGCACTGTACTGATTGCTGAATTAACTCATTAAAACAAATGAAAAATTAGACTTCATTAAACAATCAACAGTATCTCATTAGGATGGTTAAGTCCGAGGAAAATAAACTAGTCAGAATAGGTATAGTAGCAAATTATCATAGTAAAACATAGGTTATTTTATATTAAAAACACCTTGTACTTGTGTGTTTAAGAGCTGCTCAAAATTCTGCAGATCATAGCAGGCACATGAGAATGCTTTGGGAAAGGTCCTGTGAACATACAGAAGAGATCAGACAGAGAAAAACATTGATACATAGTGGTAGCTTACAGTCAGACAAATTACTTTTTCAAGCCTAGTTCACTGCTTAACTGAAACTTCAACAAATTAAAGCTCAGGCAGCATTCAGCATTCTACTGCAGGTGACACAGTATTTCAAAGAAGCTGCAGATATAGTAGAGATTTATTTTTATTTAAGCTAAATGCAATACATCTATAACTGCATTGTTTAACTGAATATTAAATCCATTTCATTTTTATTTTTATTTACTTTTCCAATTCACTGCAAACTCGCTTTAACACATTCTGCTTCATCCATGTCACACTGCAGCTTTTTCATACCTAAAGTAACATCAGCAAGGTAAGTGTGTCAAGTGGACACTTCTGCCAAACTGGAAAAGAAGAAATGAGCTGGAATATAGTTCAGCACAAAAGTATCTTCAAAAATAATTTCCTTGGAAAATCTTAATGCTGACTTTTTAATTGTAAATACATTTCGTAGATGTATGCAAGTAAACGAAGAGTAATCATTCCCACATCTGAGAATTACTAGATAAAAACTTCATTTAAAGCTACCTGCTCTGACTGCTGGAGACAATTTGAGTTCAACAGCTGATGGACTTATTTTCATGGCATGCTCATTTTCTTGTATGTTTGCATGTATCAGCATGTTTTCAATAGTGAGCAGCCAGAAACAGATTTCTGTAGTATTTCCAGATGAACCACTCTTTGTATTCACTTTCTAATTATCATTCACATAGAAAATACCTCCTCTGCTCTTGTGTTTACTACTCACTATGTTTTTGAAAAGACAAGACAGTCCCTCATGCTTAAAGCAAAGGAGAAATCTCATTTTATTTTCTCCACAGCAAACATGGCAATTCCCAATTACAAAAAACTGCTCCAGACCTCAGTAAAGCAAAACTGCAATGCTCTGTATCACTTCTGAAAACAACTTTGCCTGGAACATCTGTGCTCCCGGAAGAACGAATTTTAAGGAGCAGAAGGGGCGTGGTAGGGACAGGATTAGCCGAAGACCTGTACAGCTTCCTCTAAACCATCTCACCTTCCTGTGTCTTAACTGCTGCTCAAGCCAAATCACCCCAGCTAAGCTTCTGGCTTTGCTCCTTGCTCTTGCCTCTTCCTCTCCTGGCGACCTTGAGAAGTACTGATGTAGGGTGGGAAATGGTCTGAGTGAGAACAAGCACTTTGAAAAAAACATACAACTATTTTATCTGCAAATATTTAAATGGCTGTTGCATCAAAATAAGCTCTTAAAAAGAAGGAATTCAGTTAACTGTGAGACACTTCCTCCCCCCAACTGTTTCATATATATCACCATCCTGAAAATGAGGTGATACAGGCATTGTGCAAGAACTTTCAGTTTTGAAATACATTTTTTCATGCTTTTTCAAATGCATGATGGTTAATCAATTAGAATATTTGTATGAATATGCACCTTTCATATACAAAAAAATGTAGCAGCCCATTAGAAAAAGGATGAGATGATTAAAAAGAGCACCTAACGTTGGAAGCTTATCTAACATAAATTGTACTTCAACGGAACAGATTTCTGAAAGGTCAAGCGTCTTTCAACGGTTGTTTACTAAGTACAAGAGCCTCAGAAATCCGCCATTGGAGGTTACAGTGAAGCTTCAAGAGATCCAAAGGCAATTTTAATAAACACACCAACTCTGCAGGTATAGCAGAAGAAATGGTTCCACAAGAAGGGCTGTACACAGTAAAGGGTCACTCGGGGCACACCAGCAGAGGACAAGCAGCAAACACTCTCATGACTGTACCATGTGAGAAGACAAGGAACGGAGAAAATGGAAGGCTGAACGAGACTTAGCCAGGAAAGACAGCAACATACATGTCATGTTAACCAGCAGATTGGCTCTTATTAAATCCCGAGATAATCATGACCGTGTTTGTACTTGATGGAATGAAGAAAGTCTAAGGCATATAGGAAGGGGAAAAAAGAAAAGCTGATTTCTATAAACCTAAAAGAATAAATTGAAGGGAACAAGCAGCTTCCATTTGTCATCAATGCCAACAGATTTAGCTCTCCACAAATTGTAGTATGGAAATATTTAAAGAATGGCTTAAAAGAACAAGCCATTATCTTATATGAAACTTTGTTGGGGACCCTATAAAAATGTTAACAGTACTTCCAGCTTCAAGAGTGTAAAATCTACCAAAAAGCAACATGTCACTTTTATTAAGCCCAATCAAAACCACTGGCTGCAAAAACCTCAGTTGACAGTTTTCCCATCTGCCAACAATGGTGGCTGCAGGAGGAAGTGTTTGGGGAGGGAAGCTTTCCAGTGGACTCTCCCCAACCAGGTTTACTATTTTTTTTTAATACATCCCTCACCAGATACTGTGAGCACTAAAGATCTTTGTAGCACCTGACCTAACTGTCCCCCAGGTGCCCTGTGCACACCTGTGCTCCCCACGGCAAGTATAGGCTGGATTCATGGAAATGTGGCTTATAATATCTTACTGCAGAAACAGCTCAAAATGAGAACAAAACAAACTAACAAAAAGCCCACCCTCAATTTCATGAAAGCTAGGCTGAAACAGGTCTTATTTGCAGCAGGGTAGTTCTAGTTAAGTTCTTAACAATATGCTAGCTAGTTTTAAAATTCGGATGAACTTCAATAGCAACTATATATCCAATTCAACTGCTGTTATACAAGACTGAGATGGATTTTGTACAGCTTGTAAGTTTATAGAAGTATAACCACAGAGGTTGTGCTCTTTTGACTATAACATTGAGAACTTAAAACTCAAATCACATAAGGTTCAGCAAGGTCTGACGATTTGCTCTGTGATACCTGCTCTTCTGCCAGCTCTCTAAGCTACTGTTCTCTCAAGAACATTGTTCCTATTTTAGTTCCTACCAGCAAAATAGCAAGGTCTTTGTCCCAGTTCTTGTTCATGAAAATAACCTGAGTGGAGGTTCCTGACAGACCAAGAATTAAGTATGCCAAGGGATCTGCACAAGCATTTTTAACCAACAGCAATACCTACTCCAGTGTGTGTGTATATATATATACATACTCTTTCTGCAATAAGCAGAAAGAGGAAAAGTAGCAAAACCCAAAACACAATGTCAAATTTGAGCAGTTAAGTTAAAATTAAAGAAAGAACTCCTCAGTTATGGTCTGGACACCACTTCAGAAGCACTACAAAACAGAAACACAGACCAGAAAAAGCAGAGGAAAACCAGTAAGGCTGTGAGGCATATTTTGAAGGAAGTTGTTCAAACCAACTTAACTCTTTCAGGCTGTGCAAGTCAGCCCTAACAAAACCAGCAGGCAGAGAGAGGGGAACTAAGGACATACTAAGGCAGAACAGATAAAGACATTAAAGCAAATCAAAATCAACTTAAGCCATCTCATGATAAAGTATAAAGAACATATAGGACGCACTCCTCTAGATCTAGGCGGAGTAGTTCAAGCAGATGAGGTGAAATCTGGAGTTAACTACCCCTAAAGCAGTAGTCATGCTCTGTGACCAGTGGCAGCAGTGCTTCAGCATGCTAACTTGAATCATGCTCCATGAACAGCCTCAACAAGGTCAGGCAACTTCAAACGCCTTCAGCCTGTATTTTAACGGTGTACCACCTTTTCTAAGTGTAAACATCAGAAAGAACAAACACTTCTTGGAGGCTGAGGATGAGTCTCTCTAAGCTAATGAAGTTTAAATTCTTCTCTGGTTATGTGATTTTCCAGTCTTTCCCACCCATTTGTCTTCTACATCTCATACTCTCCTACTGTCAAATTAGGGAGCCTCATTTCCCCACCTAATGTGTGCTGCTGCCAAGCTATTGCTTATCTTCAGGTGACCTAATACAAGATCTGATGTTTTTATTCTCTTTTAAGACTATGCACCCACTGGTCTCTCCTTAAGGTTTGTATACAAGATAAAAGCTACCAATTGGTCTAAGTCTACCAAACACAAGGGACCTCACCTCTAGCACAAAAAGTAGAAAAACAGATGACACAAACAAAAAAAAGCTCGGATGCTTGACCTCAGACCACTGCAAAGAGGCTGGGCTAGAAAAAATGCAATTGTACTTTCTGACTTACTACCAGCACAACACATAGCAAGTAAATCAAGTGTTTCCAAATAGTACCAACTTTGATTTAGCCACTTGATTAAAGGAGAAAATACTAGAAACTAACGACAATCAGCATCTGCAGATTAATGGGTATAATCCAGGAACTGTTTACTGCCATCCCTCTCTGTATAGAATCCATAATTCTTTCAGAGACAGAATTACTTCCTAAAAATGCTTACATTACCAGTTTCAATTTCCTTTTTCATCTCTCCATATCAGCTTGTACTTCTCACAAAAAGTACATGTGTAATTTATAGGCAATGGACTGATACACAAACAATCCACTACAGATCAGTGAACGCAGGAGAAACTCCCTCTTCAGAAACACAACTAAAAAAGGAAGATTCTTGTAGAAATCTACCAAATATTGTCTAAAAAAAAAAAAAAGGACAAAAATCTATTGCCAAATTCACAGATGTCACTGATAAAGTAATTCTGAAGGAGGTGACTGAAAACTTTCTCTTAACATAAAAGAGCGGGAGAGTAATTTCAGCCAGTCTTAACAGCAAAGGATAGAAAAGCTACTCAAAGAAGTGACAGAGACCAGGTTTTCTCAGCCAATCCATCAGGTTTCTTGGGAAGATGAATATAATGTCATTACTATGACACAAGAAAACAGTAATTACAGCAAAATATAAAGATCATTTACACTATCTCAATCTCAAAAAGAGATCTGGAATGTATGCTTTAGGAATAAAATCCACCTAAACCCCATAAAAATTATCAAAGGGCTGGAACAGCTCTCCTGTGAAGAAAGGCTGTGAGAGTTGGGATTGTTCAGTGTAAAGCAGAGCAGGCTCCCCGGAGACTTTACTGCGGCCTTTCCATACATCACAGAGGCCTATAAGAAAGATGGAGAGAAACTTTCTGCCAAGGTCTGTAGTAACAGGATAAGGGACAACAGTTTTAAACTGAAGAAGGGTAGATTTAGATTGGACGTAAGAAAGAAATTCTTTACAATGAGGCTTGCCTGGAGAAGCTGTGGATGTCCCATTCCTGGAAACATTCAAAGTCAGGTTGGATGGAGCTTTGAATAACCTACTGAGGACAGAGAGGTTACACCAGATCTCTTTAAAGGTCCCCTCCAACTAAAACCATTCTGTGACTTTAAAATAACCTTTAATTCTTGTACTGTTCTGGAATAGTTTGTATTTTCACAGAAGACCAAGTGCTGTAAAGGCTTGGCATCTGAACAGCAACAAATCAGACAAAATCTGCTATTAGCACTGACAGGATCTTGGCAGCAGGGAAAACTGCAAACCATAACAACTTCCACATTAGCCACGTCCTAACCACAGCTCAACTCTCTCATTTTTTTTCGGTAAGACAGTAGCTCTCTGCAAGGTTTGAGAAAGTTCTGGGCTTCCCTAAACCTTGGTATGGGGTCATAGAGTATGTGGACTTTGGACCACAGATAATCTTTACTCAGATTCTGCCGCAGCTGAAGACAAACGTACTCCTTCCAAACAGGTTTTCTTATTACTGACTGGGTGTTTCAGGGAGCCGCAGAAAGCAACTGATGCAGCTCTCATAGCTCCATACTTTTACGGACCACAAGTTACAAGAAATCCAACTCAAGAACATCACACTCAATTCTTATTCAGAAAATAGTTAAAAGATTGATATCAAAGTCCAACGGTGTTTTACCAACTAATTTTAAAACCTCAAATACATTATCTGAACACTACTTCCTGTTACCAATTATGTATAAAATGTTACTTTTTAATTTAACAGGAATGCTGCAAGAAAGTGCATCCCTGCTCATGATTCTGTTATAGTCAACAATGACTAAAAATGGCCAACCAGCATTACCACAAAAATGGTTATAAATTTTCTGCCCAAGTGTTACAAGATCTACACAAGAGACAAGGCTTGGCCAAACCCATCTTTTAGAAGAAATCTGAGATAACAATAAGCTTTTCAATAGCAAGTGTCATGGTGCAGGTGATGCAGTGAACACACTCATCACATGCAAGAGCCATCCCTGAGGCTGTGAACTGTACTGAAGCACAGCAACTGCAGGCACACAGGGTCTCAGTATGTCCTTTATGAAAGTAAACTGAAAATAACTCATGCAGAATCACGCTCCCAGAACCAACCCTTAAGCATAATTACAAATTCTGTACAGAAGCTCACATGGAGGACAAACCACCACAGTCACATGCTAAGATCAGCCTATTTATTTTGGCAAAGAGGCAAGAAGTGAAGTCAAGGAAAACCTTTAGTCAGGTTGTAAATTCAGCCATAAAATGTGTCTCAGATGTTTTTAAATTCAAAACTTCCTGACCAATTACAGCTGGAAAAAAATTTCTGGGAGAATGAGCACTGCCATGCTGCCACTGCTATTTCCCAGTTGGGGTCAGTAGCTCAAAGATAAGAGCACCTGAGCCTTCATTTCAGAACACACAAAGTATTTTATACAAAAAGCACACCTCCAGAGGTCAGGAAACTCTTCTAAGAAAAAACACCAGGTCACCAAGTCCTGCCACATGCAGCCTTCATTTCCATCAGTTGGAATGGTTTCAATCTAGATGTCTAGGACACGTTATCCATCTGATGATAATCTCACTGTTAGATGTTTTAAGGGGGTAGTGGATCTAAGATCAGATGACACAGTGAAGCAGGCACTCAGCTAAATAAAAAGATCCTGCAATCATCATGGCCATTTTTTCCTTTTCCTCTTTAATTACATGAATATTTAGCTTCAATTTCATTTTCCTATCTTTAACAAATATCCAAGAATTTAACATTGTGGTGAGGCAAGGATTATATAACATTAATTTTCACCTCAGGAACAAAATGAAAAATGGAAACATTGATATTATTTTCAACTCTAAGTAACACACTTCTTTCGTTTTGTTTTTATCCCTTCCACCAATATTCTGAATTAAACTGAACACATTGTAAGGCAAAACAAATTAAAGTATTATGCTTCCAAAATCAAAGATATCTTAGAGAAGTCATGTATGCATATTTAGCTATTTCTGGTTTAGATTAGGGTTTTGGGTTTTTTTACTAATTGTAAAGAATTTAATATCCATTATCTCAATAAGAGGAGAATTTCAGAAATGGAGGGCATATTAATTACAGATTTTTTTCGAGTCAGTATTTTTTCTGACATGAGTGTGAAAGAAGTTTTAAACTCAAGGGATACACCTGTGTTAGCAAATAACACGGTACAATAGGAGTAACTGTGTACAGTCAAACAGCAACACTGAGGGGCCAGTGTCCATATTACACACGTTTTGAGGGGTTTACTAATTTTAGTCTGTACCAAGTATCTCTAGTCTGGTCCCCCCACCTGAAATATGAATGCACAGCTGCAGAATATCAGGAATTTTTCTAAGGAGCATCTTCCACTCTAGTTTCATCCTAATGTGAACCACTTTGGTGCTGGGCCTGCAGTGCCATAAATGTAGACAACCAGGAGGTTCACCAGAAGAGCAAGGTCCTGAGATGAACTGAAAAACGAGTGGAGGAGACACTCCTCTACTCATTTCTTTTTCCAGCTGCTGATGGTTACTGGCATGGGAAAAGACAGAAATCATGGACTCTTGCTCTAATAGTCACAAGCCGGGTTAGGGCATTTTTCTCCTTTTTTATCTGTGCTTCAACTTTATCGCCATTTTAATCTAAGCTTTATTCTTTAATACTGAGCATGAGTGATCATATAAATTATAGCTACCAATCATACACTATTACTTAACAAGCAAAACCAGCCTTAAAACAATGCAAAGATACTGTTTTAAGTAACTTAAGCTTACTTCCTTCTTCCCTCCCCAAGGACAAACTATTGCTACTACAACACAAAAATTTTGCCTTAGTCCTCCAAAGTTCAATATTCTTCTTTCAAAAAACAGGGTACAAGCACCAGCTAAACGTGAGTTTCGCCCTTCATAGCCTATATAATTGCAGTGTTCTCACCCTCTAAAACCAAAGTATGATTAAAATTATCTTTAGTTCCATCTAAATTGTCCCAAGATGCTTTAACAATCCCCAGCCTGTGAGCTGCCACCAGGCAGTTCTCCCCAGCCTGCCCATGGGCACTGTACTCCAAGTGCCTGACAAGCAGCTTCCAGACTGTGGAAGGACACACGGAGATACTGTTGTCTAATCAAATAGCTCTCAAAGTAAAATATCACTTTCATGCTTAGCTGGTAACTTACCACCAGCTCCCCAACAGATGATGCTGTGGACTGGAAATCTGGAAGCAGCAGCAACAGGAATGTAAGTCCTGTTCCTGCATGTTTCGACATAACCCTCTTCAGCAGTCCTGAACAAAGGCTTGTGCTTATTCAACCTACAAATAACTTTAATCATCATGTGTTGTCTAAAACCAGAGTATGGATTCCTCTCTCTGGAGGTTAATCTTCCTGCTGCTTGTCAGACAGAAGAGATTTGAATAAAGGCTTTAAGTCAAAAGCACAGCTAGCATTTGCAATCATGCAGACCTAACCACGTATCGAAATTTCTCTTCCTGTCCAACATCATGTTATAAAAAGTAAACTTTAATTTCATTAGTGAGCAATACATAAAACACAACTCCAAATTGTTTTAAAAACACACAGGAAGATAGTATTAAATATATCCTCAAGGGAAGTGTGTAAGGTTCATGCACAGAGTTTAAAGTTCCCAAATACGAGTGCAAACAAAAACAAAACCAAAAACCACAAAACAAAAAAAAACCCCACACAAACAAAACAAGTAAAGCCCTCCTTCCCCTCTGTCAGGACAAGAGGTACCCAGGACTAACGTAACATTTCCCATTTCTTGGTACCCTTCTCCCCAACTTGGGCAGTACCACTCCCAGCAACAACAGAAAAATATCTCTGCCAAACTCCATAGTTTAATCCATACTTTGGAGAAATTCTTTAATAAGAGGGTGTGGAGGTGCTGAAACACGTTGCCTAGAGACCTTGTGGATGTCCCATCCCTGGAAGTGTTCAAGACCAGACTGGATGGGCCTTTGAGCAACCTGGTCTAGTGGTAGGTGACTCTGCCCTATGGGGG
>VZRE01000108.1:205258-221356 GCA_013396775.1 Cephalopterus ornatus | reverse complement strand
GGGGGTGTGGAACTAGATATTTAAAGTCACTTCCAACCCAAACCACTCTACAATTCCATGTGTTACAAACAGACAACGTAAGTCTGCATGAACTTAGAATTGCAAGTGGACTCCAGGAACATACAATCCTTTCTTGGACATAAAAGTTTCCCTTTACTGACAGCAAAATATTTGATACAGACATACAAAGAATATCCAAAACATTAAGTGCATTTTCTTAATGATTCATGTTTAAAACTCAGACCTTTCTAAACCCGTGGGTTTTCCATAGCTTCAAAAATTTTGTTCAATATTTCTGAAGTGTCAGCAGGTTTTCTCATCTTCCCCAGCTGATGTTACCCAAAACATTTTGCAAAAAAACTCTCAAAATACATACAAGCATGGCCTGAATTACTTGGACACAACCTGAGTTCAGATGTTCACGGCCAACTTAGAAAATCATGGTTTTGATCTTCAGAGAATAAATACACATTTTTAAACATTTCAAAATGAAGGAGCTGCATACAGTATTTTTGTTATTGTGTTTGTGCAACACAAAGGCAAAATCTAATAGAACCTCCATCAGCAGAGTTTCTGGAACTTACAATCAGATTTTCTTTGAGCTCTCTCATGTCAAGGATAGTTGACATCACATTTCCCAACTGTAAAAGTAGGGCAGTTTATGTGGATCACAGAGATTTGGCCCATATGACCTTTAGTATTTAAGTAACACTCCTCTGGAACAGTTAAAAATAACTGTTGTTTTGGCAGCCCCCAAAAGGGGATTAAGAAAAAGTAACATTCCAAACACCCCACAGATATGAAATTTTTAACAGAATCCTGGTGCTCAACAGAAACTTTGGGGGGGTCCAGAAATCAAAAAGACTAAATGATTTTTTAACAAGAAAACTGTCATCAAAGGTTCAAACCATGTATCAGCTACTTGTCTATATATACAAAGGGCAGTCAATATGCTTGATATCAAAATCATCAACCAAATGGATTTTAGGCAATCATATGGATTTGCCTAAATAAGTGAGATGGACCAGGAAATATGAAACAGCCATTTCCACTTAATACTTTTATCTAATTAACATTCTCAAGAAATTTCTGATTTTCTCAACAGCGTTTCCAAGAAACAGCCACAACTCAGTTTAATGCAACCTGCTATACATCATTAGGATTCACTCAGGTGACACAAGAGGAAAACCCAAACTTAATTAGATCAATTCAGATCAGTTGCTATAAAATCCATGGGTTTTGTTATTTGGCACATTTAAACCTATTATCCATTTAATCAATTAGAGAAGAGGATAACGTGAAATAGTTCTTAAGCACACTTCAAAGATACTTAAATCGTCTTATATTTTTCTTTTAATTCCAACAACTCCTATGATCAAAAGCACCATGTTTAAAGCCTTCCTCCAACTGTAGACCAACTTAATAACTTCAAAATTCTTCCCACTGAAAGATATGCTATTACTAATTTCTAACCTTGAAGACACATCCCCTTGTTCTTCCAAGGCCAAGGCAAAACATTTTCTTCTTGCATGTCTTTACAACTTTTCTCTAAATGCTCACAGAAATTCCATGAAGTTTTAAACAAACTCTTTGCCAAATAAAAAACAGTAAGGATCAGGTTAAAGATATATAATAACAGGTTAAAGATATATAATATTTACATGGAAAACAGACCTACAGAATTCTCCAATCTAGAGGAAAAGGCTGTAACACACAGTTAGTGGAAACAGAGGCCACACAGACTGGAAACGGGAACTATTTTGAACACAATTTTGAAAATGTTTTGAATAATTACTTTTAACTGCTAACACAGATTTTAAATTGGAACTAGATTTTTTTTTCTTCCTAGTTCAATACTTCTCTATCTGATTTGCAAGATGTCCCACCCAGCCTGCATGACAGCTACTTTTTTTTTCCAGTGCACATAGAGACACAGCCAAAGGTAAGTACTAGTGCCTTCTGCCAGAAACACTTGAGAGTCGATTCCTGTCTGGTTTCAGCATTTGCGGAAATGTCAGTGATGTCAATCAAAAAGCCTAGGAGACAATTCAAGAAGTCACATGCAAAGTCATGATGTTAAAAGCATTTAATTAACACATTTGTGCTTACAAGCAAGACCCTCACTGCTGACTGCCAAACAGCAAACTACAAAACAGTCCCTGATTTTTTTCCATGGAAGACTAACACACTACTAGTTTCTAAAAGACAAGAAATACAATTCTAAATGAAAGAGACTGATCAAAGATGCAAAAGAGACTGTGCTGCTATTGAAGGAAAAGACTGCAGGGTCATATGAAACTTATCATCAATGCACCCACAAGAAGACAACCTTTCTCAGGGCTGTACAAAGCATCCTCTTCAGCTCCTGGACTTGTGGTCTACAATGCTGCAACCCAGGTTAACTCAAGCACTCTATTTAGAACTCCAGTCTGGAAGTCTTCAGCACTTCCCACATTCTAGCAAATTTTATTTCAGACATATGCAGTCCATCTATCTTCTTTCATCCAAAATTTGAGCTCCACAGGATCGTAATTTACAGTGGTCAGGAATTCAACACAAATCAGATATGACCACTTCAGATTTCTCCTTGTGAACAGAAACATTTCAAATCTGCTTTCACAACGGCTATTACTTCACATTGTTGAATGACCTGAGCATCATCTTGGAGGGGGAAAGGGGAAGTTAGTAGTAAACACATTATAGATTTCCTGCATTTCTTTTCTGGAGTAATCATCTTCCTCAGGGATGAGTTTTTGGTTTCAAATTATTCCTGAGAACTGGAAAACTAAAAGCCATTAAGTGCAATTGTCTCACATCACTGTATGATTAGAGATCTTCTAAGGTCATCTTAGAAAATATTCAAAACACAGTGTAAAAGAAACAATTGTGTAGAATGTGACTACAATGAAGAACCTGGAGGATTAATACAAGTCAGGCACTTCCTCAAGAACCCAGGAAATTCCAGTTCCTTTGGTGCTGAGGCAGCAAAGACATGGAGTTCAGTCACCTTCCAGTGACCCGTATGAAGTCTTGAGACAAGAGCTCAACAACAATTGAGTTCAAAGTGTAAGATGTAATACAGAGCAGCCCAACTGATACAACTCACAACACACTGACCTAAGAAAAGCCAAAATGAAACCAAAAAACACCACCAATGAACAGACCCATTTTGCAAAAAAGCATCAACACATGAATCAGACCCTCGACACACCATATTAATGGAGACTCCACCTCTCTTTACAATGACTCCTGTTCCACCCTCCACAATAGCCTACCTGTCTTCAACTACAGGGAAGTACATGTTTCCTTTTATTGACTGAAGGACATAAGGTCTGAAGAATTATCCTATTACTTTTATTAATAAATAGAGGTTATTTAAAAGAAGCACTCGACTATAGTTCAGAACACTGAACTGTAAACCTGGAGTATATTTTTGCTACAGTATCACCCAAAAAACAAAAGTAGACAATATTTCTTTCTTACTACACAGAAAGAAAATTAATAATATCAAGCTGACACTGCATTTTGGTATCAATGCTCTGTTAAAAGGAAATTCATGACTTCCAGAATTTCTGCTTTATTTGGGTGACTAGTAAAAAGAACTTGCTAGCTATAATGGCTTAATCTGACTAACCTAAAAAAAAAAAAAATTCAAAAAACATAATTCTTGAATAACTCCAGTAACAATTGGGAACAATAAAGGAAACAAGATTAATCAAATGCCTGCACATCCAGCAATAGCAGTTTCCTATGCTGCCTTCACAGACAAGGGTGAGCCATGCTGGCTAGCTTCCCAGTGTTATGAGCTGTAAAGGATACAAATCTAAATTTGCTAAAATAAAAATACCGCTGCATCTGGTCTGTTAAGAAATAATAAATTCTATTTTTTTTTAGAAGTGACAAGTTAGCAGAAGTTGCTGACATTCAAGTTAAAGTGCACAAGAGAGAAGCACAATTATATTTCAAAGGTTATCAAAAAAGTATTTGCTTTTTCAGCTTCCACTCTATAAAACTCATTCAAGTTTCACCGGATGCTGTAATTTAACTAATTTCTTCACGCATCCAGCAGCTTGTGTTATGTGATGATCCTCCTTAGATACGGAAGCTTTTGACATCATTCTAGAAACGTATATAGAGCATGTCCCATAATAACAGCATAGGGGACCCTAATACACCAGGCGTGGCTTTGGAGATGAGGCTGAGCCACCCAGGAAGTGCTCTAATAACTACATCAACCTTCCTGTAAGCCTTTACTGCTAAGGATCTCGTGAACTAGATTTATACTGAAAAACATCAGGGAGGTATAGGAGGGAAGACTGATTTTTTGCCTGACGTGTTCTTCTATTGTAGCAGTGGACTAAAAATTAGGCCTTGACTATAGTGAATGATTTTCATCTTCTTTGATACTTGGCTTCTCCCCCTTCTCTGGGCATCCCATAGTTTACCTCCTCCCCCAGCCTCAAAATGCCTTTTTTTTTTTTTTTTTTAAAAAAAAAAGGTTTCTCTCTAGAGAGAAACTCACATTCATTTTTAAAGCTGCCAGCTATCAACAAGTCAAAAACCACAGAAACAGTAGGACCACTGAAGATACTGTAGAGAAAACATGACAGCAGAAAGGGCCCATCCTAAAAATCAGCACTGATGCTATTTCAGGTAAGAAAAACTCCCTGCAATGCTCTGAACTTTTTTTCGTTTGGGGAACACCAGGAGGTCAGGAGCTTTCCACTCTGCCAGTAGAGCTGTGCTCATCCTGCACTGTGCTGAGCTTCTGAGCTCAGCTAGTCAGCGAGGCTCTGCCTGGAAGGTGAACCACATTTGCTCAGTCTCCTCCATCCAGCATTCCCACAGCTCAGCAGCCACTGCTCCAGATTATCCTTTCCCCAACACAGGTGGCTGCTTCTGTCTACACCACCCTGGTCAACACCAGCATTAATAATTTTGGACCTCTGGTCCAAAAGTCCTTCCTACTCTAAATTGCCTCCCTCTTACACATTAAGCTGCATCTAAAATTAGCCTGTAAAGCAGATTTTCATCTCAAAGCATCAGTACTCCCCCCACTTCCATTTTTTCTAAAACAGGAAAATAGATCACTACTTTGATCCAGGAATCAGTGAATCCACACACATTTTAGGTGGTTAAATGCATAGGGTGTGTTTGCAGGGCCCAGACCAAGCTCAGAGCGTTACCATCCAGTGCAAGGAGCACCAGGAACAGCCAAAGGAGTCTCCAACAGAGCAGCCACCCACAATAGCCTGCAACAACAGAAAGTACTCTGTCCTGCTGATTCACATGGGGAGCAAGCACGTTCTACTGCAGAGGTTTCAGGCTGTGTTGAGCACCACTGAGCAAAGCTTGTCCTAAGAGGAATGTTCCCCACAGCAAATTGTTCTCCACGTCACTCTCCCAACCTCAGCCTGATGAGCAGGGTTAACTGTAGGTTGACAGCTTCCAAGTAATTACAGGCATCCCAATCCAGTGCTTACTGGTATGGCACTGCTCATCCTCAACAAGAGAATGCAAAAAACAGAGAAGAAAATAAGAAATTTGTTTAAAACTCTCTCTCTCGAATCTTTAAATTCTGCCTCTACCAGATGTTTTGCCCTGCATCTCTCCGCCACCCTTCTCACTAGACACCAAGCCTGGCTGATAAGTAAAATAAAAGCCAGCATTTCTTTCATCCTCAGAAAACCACACTGATGCAGCCAGTTTTACTTGCTCTGTTGTACAAACTCCATTTGCAATCTATCTTGGTATATACAGTCCACACAGAGCATGTCAAGCTGCATGCTCATCTACAGGCCTGACGCCATGCAAATCCTGCCTATTTCCAGCAAGCTGTGAAACACAAAAGGCAGGATATCCTGGAAGTAGCAACATAAATGAAAAAATAAAAAAAAAAAAATTAAAAAAAAAAATAGGGCAAGTGTCCTGGGAATAACTTATACAGGACTTCTTTAAGGGCAGCAGCTGATCCTGAAAACAGAAGTCTGATTCAGAGGGAGACACATTGTGAAGCCTCCACAAATACATGCACCTGAAGCACCAAGGAACCAGATCATTCTAGAGGGACCCAGGCAGATGAATGATGGACAAGACACAATGCAACCCAGGAAGTCAATCCAGGTGACATGTTAACAACATACACTGGAGTATTCATTATCTTCTACACTCCGGTGAACTCCAAATGAACACTATCACATGCATCTGGGTCAAAATTTGACTGCCATTACATGCAACAGTGCAAAGAGGTGATATCAGTACCACAGAACCAAGGTTTGCATCCTACATGTTACTTGCTATAGCCTGAAGCACCCAAGCTCCACATCAAGCCATTCCTGTCCCAGCTGGGTGGGAGCCCTTGGAAGAGAGCCCTGGTATCTGAAAAAGGAGAAATCCTCCCTCAGCGATGGGAAGATCTTTTAAAAATCCTTCATTCTTCTCCCACATTTTCTTGTTTTTAGTAATGAAACAGATGTGAAGACCTTGGCAGAGGTATAATAATAGAGAGGGCACAATTATTTTTCTTTACTTCCCTGCCTACTAGTGAAAGCTTTTAGTTTATATTAAAAGCACAGCAGAGTCCAAACACTTGCAGGAGATGCCTGAGAGAAGCCGTAATTTGTCAGAAAAAAGGAATAAAATATCCTTCCTTTTTCAACAGTAGTAACTTGAAGTCTGTTAGGACACGAGGTTCAAAAATAAACAGCATGCACATTAGCAGTAAACATTTTTTAAATTCTTGTTAGCGTTACTAGACTAATTTCTCAACAACAACATAAAATTGGTTTTCCTGAAAATGTGGCTACTATTTCATATTCAACTTGTTCCTCCTGTCTTCAGATGTGTGACAGTTACATAGCTTTTCCTTACACAAAGGCCTGACAAAAAGTAAAATTAAATACTTAGAAAAAAAATCCTGCCTTTACCACACAGATATGCCTAATTCAGTGTCGGACCAGGGACTTCTAGTTAGAATTTTTGTGGGTTTGCCTTCACTGTAAGATGTTCATCACAAAATTAGGTCATGAATTTACAATGAAGCAGCTGATCCAACTAAAAACACAAAGCCACAGGAGCCTCATGCACAGCTGTATCAAATTTCTCCCTACAGCTTATGTACAGTGGAGGAAGTAACAGATCCTTTTGAGAAGGCTCATGTCTTACCTGGATCCTCTCAAAACTTTTTGGTCATTTTCAATGAGAGGACCAAAGGAAATAAGAGAGGCTGCTAAAAAGAACGTGCCGAGTCCTAGAAAAACATGAGCCAATTAGTTTTCATTAATTAGAACCACCCACACCTTAGCGCACCGTCAGATTGCACTCCAAAACCTTTACCTGTCTTGGGGTGAAATTGCGAGGCCTCGGGGTCTTGTTACTCCCCCGGCAGACACACCCAGGGTCAGTGTCTGGGCACATATGGGCATCAGGCACCATCTTACAGTTGATGAGGAAAACATGGCTTTAAAGTCCAGCCCAGACATGGTAGGAAGGGGAACCCCCAAAGCTAACCTGCTTTGCATACGAGCAATCAAAACACCATTTTTCTTCTACTACAATCTTCAAATGTTTCCTCTTGAATCTGCTGGGGTCTCTTTGGTCCTCTCAGGTCCCCACACTTTCCCACCTTGGCATCACCCTCCAGCCTTCATGTGTTACTCAAGAAGGAGCTCACCTCAAACTACTCCTCCCAGGAGTTTCCCTCTCCCCTTCTTCTACCTCCTCCCTAGGGCTAAAGTAGCAGTCGCTAGGCAAACACACCACTGACATGAAGTGCCTTATATCTGCCCTCTTCCCTCCCAAAGGGATTCATAAAGAAACCAAGATCAATACAGAAAACAACGCATCTCAAATAGCGGTTTGTTTCTTTTAAATCATACAAATTTCCACTTCCATCCTATGCACTCAAGCATTCAGTACTTATTACTCACACGAAATCCAAAGCTTTTACTAAAAAATTAAAAATTAAAAAAATCAGGAAATAATAGAACTGCATTTATTTTAAGGGATAAAAAACCCCCTTCCTTCTACAGAGATCAGTAACTGATACAAAACTGTAACAGAATGGTTTGCAACAGAAGCTGCAAAGGGCAATCTAAAAAAAAAGTCTGTGAACCAACTTTACATGTTATAACCCCTGCTAGGCTGACTGACATGAACAGACACAGAATTCTGTAGTAACAGAAATAAAGAAGCTAAACTCCAACACTTGATAAAATAAAGTACTTTCAGCTCCCAGTTAAAAGAAATCCGATGTAATACTTGACAAAATACATACATGTATGCAAAACTGGAAAAAGCTGCAAGGATTTAAACTGAAAGAGAATCATCCGTAAGAGTATATGGTCAACACTCATTATTTATATTTATCTTTGCTGCTTTGGTGTGGAATTTACATAATTATAATTTAGCATGTAACCCAGAAATACCAGTAGTATCAGTTGTCTTATCATTCAAAGACTGCACGTTCATTGACAATAGGAAAGATTGTCACAGACCCAGAAAAGCAGCTGCTTAGACCACTGACTGAACTGTAAAAAACCCCCATGTTCTGTGGGTGTTGACCTTTTGAGCAAGACATAACTTGTACAGCATGATAAAAGGCTAAAACTTCATGTCTCAGATTCCTCTCCCTGAGTTAGTAAAATAATCTTTTTCCTTTGAAAGGATGTAGACCTTTAAAGCAAAATATAAAACAAGACCTAAAATTTGTTTTAGATTACCATCAGAATATGATAAAAAAGGTATTTGAAAAAACTTTCCCCTAAACAAAGCTTGAAATTTGTTCTTGCATAACTGATCTAAAAAAATACTAAGGTGTTAAGACTACTTTTGAAAAAGCCCATAATGCACCTCCAAACACCTGAAGAAAAAATATTTTAATATAGGACATTCATGTAGTGAACCAAACACTATCTCAAGGTCCATATAATCTGAGGTTGAGTGTCTGACCATGACTAATTTCAGATGCTTGAGAAGATGCAAGAGTAATGTAATGGATGACAAATGAAGACAGAGATCATCCCACAGTCTCCAAAACTCCAAGTGTACAGAAGAAACAGAAGTGTTTTGTTCCCAATAGCTCCAATTCAAGACAACTGTGACAGCCCATTTCTCTTCTGTTTCCCAAGAACTTTGAAATTTGAAGCAATGCTCTTAACCATGGCCAAAAGAAGATCAATTACCAAAATCTATAAAAACCATTAAAGGGTCTTTTTTGGAAAAAAAAATTAAAAGATGAGAGCAAACAGGCCCAGCAGCATGCTCATCAAAAGGCAAGCCAAGAAGTATGAGAGAAGGAGAAATAGCATTGTTCCTGTAGCATCCACACAAGTAACACTCCCTGCCATACAGCAGAGAGATGGATTCCGCGTGCCATTCGTGTACCCAAGCACCTGCCGTAAAGACTGGCTGCACGGACACTGCCAAGGCTTCAAAGCAAACACAAACTCTGAAAAAAAACCTCAACAGGAGCCTATAAAAGGAGACAAAGATTTATGTCATCAGTTTTCCTACCTTTGTAAAGAATTCCAGCAAACAAAACAAAAAAGAACAAAAAAACCCCAACAACAACAACAAAACAACAACAAAAAAATACGCAAAATAAATTAATTCTCACCTCCAAACCAACTCCATGTACTAAAACCAACTGGTTTTATCTTTAGACAGTAATATAAGTGCACGTTATCTTTGGGCCTTCTGAAGACCGTTATCTTTTACAATCCTTGCCCCTGTTACTGCTATGACTGCCCTGGTGTGTAGCTCTGTCTGGGAGTGCCTGCCCACAGCACGGGGGGCAGAACTAGATGGATCCTTAAGGTCTTTTCCATCCAGGTCATTCTGAGATTCTATGACACTATTAAATTCTCCACATATACTCTTTATGTCCTCATTTCTCTCTGCAAAAGACTACTGGAGGCATTTGTCTAACTTTTGATAGAGGCAATGAAGGCTACACAGGTCTAAGAGACTGCAAAACATGTTGCAGTTTCCTGAGAGAGAGTGAGCTGACCAGGCCATGGCTCAGGGCACTACACGCCTCATGTGCCTCCCCCTCATTTCTGCTCCTCACTACATGCTACTGCTGCCCTGTTACAGAAGCTCTGAAACGCCTGACATCCCTCTGCAGCATGAACATGGAGAAGAGAAAGGCGGTGGGATTTGCTGCTTTCTGCAGAGCCAGAAGTTTGCACTGGGGTGTCAGAGAGCCCTGTAACCATCAGCACTGCTGGGAAGGGCACAGAAGACATAGCCATTGAAGAAGATTTCCTCCTCTTGGAGGGGCCAGGAGGCAGTTCCATCAGCCCAACTATTCCCAAAATTGCAACCTGGTAGAATCATTAAAATTGAAGGAATAAAAAGTGTTTGTCAGATTCTTCATTCCTGAATGCTCTGATCTCTGTTCTGGAAATTTTGCAGTACATAAGCAAGGTCAGAAACAGCACAGGAAGTTACCACACACCATTAAACCTCAAACTAGATGAGCAGCTACCCCCAAAACTCTCCAGTGCCTCCACTCAAACAAGCAGAGTGGCATGACGGTCAGGTTTTGGGCGCCTGCATGCAGCACTCACCCAGACAAGACAAAAGCAGACACAGCAAAATTGTCTGTCTTTGGCACAGAGGACTTTGTTTTACTGCTTATCACCTCTAACACCATAGAGCAGCTGTGATGGGCTGCACTTGAATAAATCAAGAAAGAGCTAAGCACAGATGTGAATTCAGAAGGGGGTGTCCTCAGCCCACCACAGGCACAGCCTCCTTCGCACGTCATGCCTGAGGACTGGAGAAGGACATGCTGTCTTCCCTCAGACAGCTTCTTCGGAAACACAGCTAATACAGTATCACCTTTTAGTCGGGCTCCTTTGGATCCGGGACTAATGAGAACGCACCTGAGATGATCAAAACCTTGCTAAGTGCCATGGCAATGAAGATAGTATAGCAGATGAGAGAGAGGGAGAGAGCTCTGGACATACACATCACAAGGTGAACTTGCTCAAAATGCAGAAAGTAACAATATTTACATTGCTTCAGATTCAGGATCCATAGAAACATTTAGATATAATTCAGAAAGTTTCTGCTATTTTTGTAAAATATGGCTGATATCAAAGAGATTTTTGTGAACCACTGGCTTTGTTAAATTCTCTGCTCTGTTTTGGTTTATTTCCCCTCAAATTTCAAATCAGTCTGCTAAGTCTTGTTAATTACAAGGAAAACAAATTTGCTCATGAAACAATTATCCGCTATGTAACTAATACTCTTAATTTAATTGTCTGTTTAACTACCTTTGCAAAATAAATTCAGCAAGCTCTTTCAAAGCATGTTGCTTCAAAAAAACGAACAGAAGAATTTTCTTTTATGATAAATAAGGCCTTTTGTTCAGCATTCACAAATCCAGGGTTCACTCAGACTTTCAGCTCAAGACGCAGAATTTCTCTTTTGATTCTTCTGAGAGCAGATCAAATCCCAAAAGATGTACATATGGATGTGGCTACCCCAGTTCTAGTAGTGATCATGACACCTCCATTCAGCACTGGCAGGGCCAGATCCCAGTTTGGACATTGGCCCCTTTCTGCCTTTAGCACGCAGAGACCAGGCAAGCACAGCAGCAGTGATGCTGCGATTTGTACATATGAAAAGTGAGGTTTAATTCCAGATGTCTGATCCATCTCTCATTCCCTGGAGCAAGCAGAAACTACCCTTCACCCACGCACTTGCAGAGAGAGAAGAATCATTCAGCTGACAAGAAAAGACCCCTGGCTTGATGGAAGTGCTTCAGGAGTCACAAAAATGCTGGGCGTGACCTGCAGTGCAGCCACTGCAGCCAGACACCAACCCACACTTAATCAAGCGTTCATGCTTGATGAACACTTAATCAAGTGTCCATGCCCTGCTACTGACGGTACCTGCAATTCAGCTCGCAGAGCTCCCGCACGCCGACAGGAGCTGCAGCCAGCACCTGGTCTGCAGGTTACATGTCATCTGGCTGCAACTCCCTTTTCAAAGTGAAAAAGTCAGCATGCTGCTGGGGCTCCCAAACCACCTGTGCAAGGCCAGGCTAAGCTGTCCACAGGTGGCAATAGGCTTTGCCTTTGAGCTGCGGCACAGCAGCAGGACCTCAGTCCTCCCCAGTCCCCTCGCCCTCTGCTCCATTTCTGCACACTGTTCAACAAAAATGAAAAAGCAAGAACTTATTAGTTTATTAATACCAGTATTTTTGAATTGATATTCTAAGATTATCACTTACTGAAAGACAGTTTTAGCATGCTCTCTCCAGTAGAATACATACTATTAACTCTGTATGGTCATTACTCACAGAGATTATTCTACCAGAGATTAAAGTGCCCATAGATTTATCTGTCTTTTTCTTGCCATCAGAGCCTTAGGAAAAACCCCAAAGGCTGATGATACTTCACATTCTGCTTTGCAAAACTTGTTTTTGTTGGGGTTTTTTGGGGGGGAGAAGATGTATCCACAGATATCCGTTCAAAAATTACATTTTTCCTATCTCTTTTTTATATTATTACAGTATCTATCAATACTTCAGAAACACAAGTCTCAGACACCAGTATTCACAACAAACATAATACAGTCAGTCCAAGAAACAGCTGAGCAAACACTTCAATAGATGGCATGTTTTGTTAAAATGTTGCCATTTTAATCTTCCCATGCATACTTTAAAAAATGGATACAAACTGAGAAACACACGTTACTTTGCAAGTCTAATTTCTTTTTTTTTTTTAATAAGGTGACAGTTCTTTAAAAGTGTTTCAGAACCCAAGACACTGTAACACTAGGACATAAATTATGAGGCCACATACAGTATATATGACAGCAGATGATGAATACCTCAGGTTTTAACCCTCTGATTTTCCTGGTTTAAACCACAGTATGGTCCTATAACTATATTTCCTATGGTATTACAGGCTATACTCCTAAACCACAACATTTTGCTGTCAAATGCAATAGTTTGCCTCAACACTAATTATTTTAAAACCAAATACCTTAAACTGTCACATGAGATGATCAGCAATAACTGAAAGATTCTAGGACTTTATTACAGTTTCTGTAAGTCTACCTTTTGAGCACTGAAATTACTTTTATGCATATAAGCTCAGGCCAGAATACACACAACACCTGAAGAAATCATCAAGTTCAAGCCCCTGCGTGAGAACAAGTAAGACAATTTTGAGTAATGTTTTTAATATATCCTTAACACAAGTCCTATTTGACTTTCAAAAACTTTCACAGAAAGGAGATTGCACAACCTCAGCTTGTTCCAGTTCTCCCTAAGGCATAACAGATTTTAAGAACTTCATCAAGTCTTTGGTGCAAACTAGTTTAATCTTTTCCGATGCAGTCACTGACAGGACACAGACCACTTCTCACTAATTTTAAGACTGTAGTATCTTCTTGTCCCCTCATCTCTTTCTGCTGGAACCGAACTTGTCTAGCCTTTGTAGAACACATTTTCCAATCACACAGTCTCTGTAGGTGACACTTTCCAAACCCTTCCTAAGCCCTGATGACCATTTTTGGTGGATTGAGACATTTGCATTTGTCTTTCTTAACAGGCTGTGGCCAAAATTGAACATATTATTCTGTTAAGCTTCATTAGCACAAAAATTTAAATTACAAACTTCAACAGTACTGCACCCCCATGCTTACTGAGATCTCCGATAACCCTCGGACCTGCTTCCATGGTGCTGCTGCCAAGTTGACGAACTATCTGATTATGGGATCTTCTTCCTGAAAATAGTATCTTGCACTCAAATACACTCTTTGAACTTATCAAAAACTTCTTGTCTTCCAAAGCAGATCATCAAAAATATATCCTGAAACACCTACTTGTCTTCTCCAGATTTTGTGCTAATTCTGTTGATCAAAGACATCAATCACAACAAGTACAAAGGTGCCAGAACTGCTCCCAGCATCACTTAAACTGACTTCCAGTTTGATGGTGACTCATAATCACTCCCTGAGAACTATCACCCAGACTTGCTATCTCTAGATCCAGTCCCTTTGGTTCAGATGTTCTCAAACACTTCAGATGAACAATTTCCTTAAGAGCACCCCTACTGAGTCAGAGGCAGGTTTGTTGTCCACACTAGGTCAATGCCTGATATTAATATAAAAATTTGATAAATAATTGACAGTACTTGCCCAGTTTATTCTCCCAGGCTCTGTGTTCAGCTCAGTGACACCCTGAGCTACTGGAGGTACTCAGCACAAGTAATCTTTAGTGGATTTTTCTTCCTTTAATTTGTCTGGCTGCTTTTCAAGTCCCTGTAAACTTTCAATATCCACACGCTTCTGAAAGAATCTCCAAAGCTTAACTAACTACACATTGGGTCAAAACCAAACCCACCCCCCTTTTGTTCATTTTGAACCTGCCAGATTAATCTCATGCTTCCACATTGTGTACTGACAAAAAGTTAGTCCCCACTCAACTTTGCCACATCACTCATGAGACTGTCAAAATTTCAAAAACCTCAAAGCTTTCCTCAGAGCAGGTTATCAAGTCCCACAGAAATACGAAGGCTAGACTGGGTCACAAAGCCTTCTCCACCCTGGCAGATTAGGCACAAGGAAGTGCTACTTCATCGTGCTTATGAGAACATTATTATTAATGGGTCAAAATACTGACCCATTATCAAAACAAAGGCACATGGCAATGCCGGAGGCTGAAGGACACAGTACTTAGTGCAGATTATACAGGAATGCCCACTCTGACTAGAAACTTGGGGGTGGGGAAATTAGTTCAATTTACTTACAACTTCCGCAAGCTAATACTGACATGGTTGTGATTCAGAAAGCTATTAAGCCCCACAAGAAAGTTTACTGCCTTTATATTCACACTGCTGACATTATAGTTTCACAGTCAAAGGCATAACTGTACCGTCACTAAATAGTTTATTAACTTAGACACATTAAAAACACATACACTAAAAATGCAGTCAAATCTTAATTTTTTCGTTATTAAAAACATTGCACAGGTTTCTAACTTGTGCTCTGACAATTTCAATATTTACTGTCCTACCTCAACAATACTGAGATCTTTCTTTTGCAGTTATTTTATAAACTGTATACTTCATAGTTAACTTGTAGGTTAGCACAGTTAAATTATATTTAAACAAATACTGCAAGACATTTGCTTACACATTTAAATTTTCATAATGATTATTTTAATCATTAAATTACTTCCATTTTATTAGGGTTTTTTTACTAAAACCTAAAGCTAAAAACTGCAGATGACATTTAACTCATGAGTTCATCTCCACCCTGTTAATTTGTCACACTTGCAACAGAAGAAAGGCAGTCCTGTGGCCAACCTTTGTACTCGGATGGCTGTGAACCCAATCCATAGGCCGCTCCGCAGCCCAGCGATGCCAAATGAACTGTAAGAAATTAGGTCACCTCAAAGGTCTCTTCCCCCCTGCGAGCAAGAGGGGACGCAAGTCTCGGCATACTACTTCTCTTCATCTTTGTAAAAAAAGGGCCGACAGTCAGCAACATTCAGATGAAGCAATAGGTAGCAACCATCCTTTTACAGAACCTGTCATCTATTACTTTAGCTACAGCCGTCTTACAGGCCTTTGGTGTCATTTACTAGTTCAGAACCTGAGGACCAAGCATCAGACAAGCATCAACAATATATGTGCTGCACTGCAAGTTCTATTCAAGACCATTAAGGGGACGAAACTTTTTAAGTTTTCCTAGTCAGTAATGAACGCAAGTTACAGGAACTGGATTTTGGTCGTACACTGACACACACTGCTCTCCAAAACCACAGCCTGCAAAAGTACTTCATGGAGAAATACTCCAAGAGAAGATGTTTTTCCATTGCACTACCAGTCATGCTGAGTTCGGCCAGTAAGGGCTGTAAAAATTTTATTTGCTGTGACAGCACAGAAATGTTCCTGAAGCAAGGAGAGGAGTTCAGCTGTAACTCTGCAGGGATGGGATTTCACAGAGGATGATACTAAAAAGAAAAAAACTCAAACCCACAGAGGAAAGAAATTCCCATATCAGTGCATTTAAGGAAGTAAAGAACAGTCCAGAGGGATTTTAACTGCACCTCGCCGGGAAGCTCCGGGTGCG
>VZRE01000108.1:119846-204692 GCA_013396775.1 Cephalopterus ornatus | reverse complement strand
TGTGGCTGGGCCGTGGTTATTCTAGGAGAAGTTGGGTTTCTTCCTTTATTTTTACGCGGTAAGGGTCAGTTCTGGGTTGTCTTTGTCTTTATTGACCACCGCCCCATAAAGAAAGGTGCAGAGCAGGTGGTGGCTCTCCCGCTGCGCAAGCCTCGGCAGTCAGGGGCTGTTTCAGCCCGGTTCCTCCACCAGGCTCCCCCTGGCCCTGTGCAGTCCCTGCCCTGTCCCCAGGGTCTTGCCCTGACAGATGTTACACGGGTGGGAGCAGTGACGATCACACCCGCTGCTCAGTGGCACAACAGCAGCGCTTGCCCCCGCCCTGTCCCCGCTGTAGCTCCTGCAAGGCGACACAGGTGCCAGCCTGCGTTCCCACCGGACTCCATGGTGGCTCTGCGGGATTTCCGTGGCATCTGCCTACACCCAGCTATTCATCCTGGTGGCTGGTGGTGTGAGAGCGGCCCAACTGGACGGCATTGCATCATGCTCAGCCCTAGCGTCACCACTGAGGGCACCCAGAGCAGCCCCTCCCTGACCAGCCGTGCTGCAGCTCTGCGTCGCCTCCCTGTCCCTTGGCTTTACCACGACTCATTCCTAGCGTCGCTAACTGGTTTGTCAGCTTTCCTGTAAACACTTTGCTTCTCTCCACACAATACTTCACGAGTGGCACAGTGACCTGACAATATGTGCAAAGCCTCTTTGTTCTCTGCTTGATGATTCTTATATTTTTACTGACAAAGGGAAACAAACCAGTTCATACTTCAAAATTTCGTGTCTTCCCTAATTTTCCAGCCCTGGCTTTCTTTAGGCAGGGTATGTTTCACTGCATCCTTTTTGAGTGTTTGGACAACACCAGGGACAATTCTGAATACAGCCTCTAGCTAGTAAATAATTTAAACAAGTTTCTTCCATCCATATCTACCCCTGTAGATATGATACTCATAACAAGGCCTTGGCCTCTTTTAGGGGACAAAGAAAACCCAGGGAGAATCTAGAGAAACTCAGGGATTTCTGCCAAGGATCAGTAGGGATGTACATATGGAAGGAAAATGGCAGTATGCAAAGTGCATGAGTAATCCTACATCCTGGGCAGAGCATGGGTGGAGTTAAATCCTGTGTCCAGATCAACATTCCTACAACTCCTGAAATGTGCTATGAGCTTGTTTCGGTTTTTAAAACATTCCACATGCTTGCAAAACAGCAAGGTGAATTTGACAGTTGCATCTTCACTTGATGTAATTTACGAATGTTTAACAATTTGGACAAATCAAGATATTGTATAATTTGTAGAAAATGGGAGCTTGTCTCTGGCATTATCTTTCAGGGCAGTACCTGGTATGGTTAGCCTTACTTTTATTTGTAAAAGAGAGATAAGGATAATTGTTATCTGTGGGAAAAAAAGTGAATGGGGAAGTAAATGAAAATATAAATTTGCTGACTGGATAGAACCCCCGTTGTTAGCAAAACAGGATATAATGTCAGGAAACGGTCAACAAAATACTTCCAGTGTAAACAAGCCAATCAGTTCCCCAGTACCGTGGAAGCCAAGCAGTGCTGAGCTCTATCTCACCATCTGACGCGATCTCCCTCATCAGGAGCAGCCCGTCTCTACTCTCTCCTTTTTTTTTCCCTGGGAAATTTAAAAATAACCCAAGACACAACAGCATCTGTTCTGTAAATCTTCTGGGAAAATACAGGAAAACTCGCAAGTGAAATCTGAGTGCAAGAACTTCAAACTAAGCAAAGAGCGTGGGGGAAAGCAGAAGGAGAAAACAAGGCAAAACAAATTTTACTGTACCTGCCTGTATGTAAGTAGGCAGGCAAGAAGTATTTTGAATTTAATTCCTAGGAAAATTGGGCAACCCTCTGTAACTTCAGTCTAACCAAGGCTTTCCAGAACACCAGGAATAGTGCAGATGGGTTGGAGCTGCCACCCAGTTTTTGCTTAATAGCTGTATAAGGAGCAGATGCAGTTTGAGGCTAGGAGGGAGAGCAGAGTACCTTTAGCATCATCTCCCTGCTCCTCCCACACCTCAGTGTGTCAAAGTTGGGGAGGAAACAGCAGTGGAGGAGGATCCATTCACAAGCTGCAAGGCACAGATGTGGTCTGTCAGCACAGCTGACGCTCAGGGGCAGGCTCAGACTGTACACATCAGAACAGGATCCTCTGTTGTGAGGAACGGGAGCTCTATTAGCACCACCTTAAATGCGCAAGTACCACATTCTGGATGGCCTACCAGAAGTCCCGTGAATATTCCAAAGGCAGAAAGATCACCAATACAAGGCAGCATGACATTTTAACAGGACTAGCAACATGTACCTGTGCTTCTGCTGTAGCCCTGCCACAGAGAACTGACAGTATTCCAGATATCCAAGGTGTCTTTGTTCAGCCATTTATTAAAATTGACTATTTTAATATGAGTCCAGGTTGTTAGGGATTATAGCAAACAGCTTCTATCATTAAAGTTGCTATATATTTTTTAAAAATATATTTTAATTGTATGAGCCACTGTATTTTGTCAGAGCTGGTTTTGCAAGGATGAGCAGCTAAAGCACCCTAAAGGTGACTTCTCAGAAAACCCTGAGAAGACATCATGCATGTTTTAATTTCAAAGAATATCATACAATGTCCTGGATATTTAAATTTCAATGAACATAAATTCCTATGTATAATTCAGTGGATCAAAATTCAGACCATTCAATATAAATAAAAAAAGGTAAAGGCTTTCAGACTTGTATGCCTAGAAATTTCACTCCTGAGATGGTTATTCTGAAGTGCTTAGTATCATGAGTGTTAAGTTTCTCTCCCTACACTTTATTATGAAAAGTTAAATGCAAAAATCAGGTTGGACATTGACTGCAAGCCTTTGCTGAATGCATCTCTCCACATGGAAAGCTTGTGTTTGATTCATGTTCGTATTAGCTACAGCAGTTTTATACATCCCATGTAATGGGTAAAGTTCTGCCTGTAAGAATGTATATGGGCACTAAAGTCACAGCCAATGACTTAATGAGGCCAGAAGTTCATTTACTTTACATGCTTTGTTGACATACTCTAAGTGTATATAAATGTGATGTAATTACACTGTACCTATGTAATTGCCGTCATGTTAAAATACTTCACGGCTTGCCAGCATCAACTCTGGGAGTTTCCTAACTGCAGAGTACTTTAGTTCAGCACTTCGATACTTGCTAAAATGATTTTATATTTTTGCAAATAATTTCTGAAAAAAAACTAAACCTAAATTCACTGGTGTTAGAACTGTTTTGGAATTACCCATGCAGAGTTTGCAAATGTGGCTATTGTAGCTGCCAGCACAATTTATCTGTTATTTGTCTGGATAAAGAATAGCTTGCTCATATGTTTGCAAAAGAACATTTCTAACTGGCTCAAGGTTTAGCAGCTTATGTTCAGAGACAGAGAAAGAACAAGAAAATTTGCTGGGATTTTAGCAGTGGTAGATGACGTTCCTTTCAGGATCAACCTTTGGTTTCTTTCTGAGCAGGCTTACTCTAGATAAGCACCATTCATTTCCTTATCATGTAAATTACTTACTGGAAAACTGGTATGTAAGTCTTACTTTATCTGCTCCCTTTCACTTAGTGTTATGTGCACATACACAAGTCTCTGATTTTGACGGTAGTGAAATGATCCTTTTTTTTCCCTCTCTTTCCAGTACAGTTTACATGAACATCTACTTTGACTACATTTAATGTTTTTAATATTCCAACTTTTCCACAGGCCTTCTGTATTTCAAGAACTTCATACAAGTTGCAAAAAAATTTAGACATTATGTTTTAAGGTAAAAGCTCATTTTTAAAGTCTTCCTGTTTCATTTCAATTGATGAGTAGTTTCTTCTTTGACAACATATTAGTTAAGGAAGGTTGATGGTTTTGCATTTTCAGCCCTACCGATGTTTGACTGTTTCTGAAGCTCTGTTTTTTCGACTGGAACTAAGTCTCTTGGACTGGCCCTCTTTTTCAATTTCCTCTACTTAATAATAATTCAATTAAGCAAATAGATTATTTTGAATTGTGGGTAGCTCCAGAGAACTAAGCTTGCATAAGAAATAACACGAAAGGAGGTAAGGGGAATCCCTGACTTGTGAACTCATAATCCTTCTGACTGAAGTCCATTGCTTTTTGCTTTACTTTTGTGAGCGGATTCATTCTATAAACACAAATGGTGAGGACAGGAAAATGAGCTTACAGCACCCCAGGGTAGCTGGAAAATATTCCTGGAGTCGTCCCAGTATTTGAAGACAGATGGATTCCATTCCTGGTACAACACGCCCCATGTCTCTGGGGAAAGACTTTTCTTCTGTTCCTGCTGAAGCTTCTCTCTGACAAAGATATCATGGGCCCATTCTCATGCATATTTAAAAGGAGAATGGGCCCCACTGGTTTAGATATTTCATCTGGAGAGGGAGGAGCTCTAGTGTAGGAAAGAGAACCCAGTAAAAGCCACACAGATAACACACAATCATAATTACCGTAGGGTTGGTTTTTTTTTTTTAATTTTTGCTTCTTGCTCTCACTCCCCCTCGATGCACTCTGTGATCGCCTATATGGATTTCCTTTTTGGTGATGAACAGTAGTTGCTGGTAAAATAACCACAGGCTCATCTGAAAAACAAAAATAGCCTGCAGTAAATAGGTAACCTGTAGATGTCAGACGTAGGGCTATCCTTCCTTCATGGAGCGGAGGCTACCTGCAGTTAAATGAACTTCAGTATGGATTCGGTTGATCGTGGCACTGAGAGCTTCTCACACTTTGCTAAAAAGTGGAGACTTTTTTATAGGGAATTCTGTGAGGTTTATTAGTATGTAAATCTTTTCGTAAAGGCCACTGCTCATCTAGTGTGTTCCTAAACAATTGTGTCCTGTAAAACATACTGTGAGGACTTTCCTTCCATCTCATTTCAGACATTTCATTTTAGGCATTTTTAGCTTTAGTTTTTGTGCCAGTCTTGAGAAAGAAAAGTTTAAGAGAAATAAGCAATCCCCTTGAAATTCTAACACACCTTTGGGCAGGGACCAGAGCAGGTCTGGCAATAATCTAATTCACAAAATAGGGGGGTCCAGCTGGAGGTCTCCTACTCTTCACATTGATCTAAGAAGCAAGAAAAAAAATATACAAGAAACATGCTGCTAAGCTGAAAAGGAAGATATCTAAGGCAGGAATGAAATTCTGCAAAGCTCTTGCAGGCACCTCCCTTCTGTCTAGCCTTCACATGTCACTGTGGGGTTATTATACAGAACAGAGAGAGTTTAATTTACAGTGCCTGTAGAATAAATCCACTCTCAAAGATGTAAACTCTGTTGTTGGTGCACTTGAACACTACCAAAAGCATACAGAGACTAAAGCTGCCTCCCTGTACCCTTCCCATATGTATACTATCTAGATTATCTCGAACCTCACCCTGAGTGCTTTCCTGCTGGTGAGCAGCCCTTGAGCTGGGTTTTACACCCACACTGCCAGCTCTTCAACCCCCTGTGGTAGGACTTCGAACAGGATAAGGCAATCCTCACTGAGAAGTTAAACCTACTGTAGCGTGATGTCCTCTCCTGGCATGCTTATTTGGCCAAGAGAGTGCCAAATTGTCCTGTTCTGACTCAGGTATTAAATCTGATAATAATGTGAATCACCTATCTGTTCACAAACTGTTCTTGGAATTGCAAGAATACTCAAATTATTCCAGAAAAGTAGCAGGTATCAAAAACTGCTGTATTTTTCTTTCAGTTGCTTATAATACCTTCACTAGGCTTCAGCGGCTAAGTTTAAAATTTTCCAAATTAGATATTTGCTGCAAATTGAATGGTAGCTAAAATGGTTGTACTCACATTGTTAAAGTACAGTAGCACTGATTAAGCTTTGCAAGAAAGTTGCCTGCAGACTTGTAGCATAGATTTAAATTTGGCAAGCAAGTTGTGTTTTATGCCAGAGATGTGCCTTTTGCCAATAGTCTTGCAATGCAACAAGTTTAGCAAAGCTGGGAACTTGTGATGAGTGTTAGCTGTGGGTGGCTTTGACTCCTGTGTCTTCATTCTCAGAACAGCACACCTGGAACTGCAGCGCTCCCGTTGCAGTGCTGTCGAGGATTTCCTTTGCAATGCTTTTGCATGAGACAGGTTTGTCACACCAAGTATAGGAACTGAGAGCAAACTCACAGAATCACAGTGTGGTTGAGGTTGGAAGGGACCTCTGGAGGTCATCTGGTCTGACCCCCTGCTCAAGCAGGGATCCCTAGAGCCAGCTGCCCAGGACCATATCCAGACAGCCTTTGAATATCTCTGAGGATGCAAATTCCACAGCCTCTCAGAGCAACCCATGCTGGTGCCCGGTCACCCTCATAGTAAGAAAGTGTTTCCTGAAGCTCAGAGAGAACCTCCTGTGTTTCAGTCTGTGCCCATTGCCTCTGGTCCTGTCACTGGGCACCACTGAAGAGCCTGTGGCTCCATTTTGTTTATGTCCTCTCTTCAGGTATTGATACAGGTACACACTGATGAGATTCAAACCTGATCCTTCTGTTCTCCAGGCTGAACACTCCCAGCTCTGTAAGCCTCTTCTCATAGGAGGAATGCTCCAGTCACTTAATCACCTTTTGTGGCCCTTCACTGGACTCTCCCTATTATGACCATATCCCTTTTGTACTGGAGAGCCCAGACCAAGATGTAATATTCCAGGTGTGGCTTTACCAGTGCTGAGTAGAGGGGAACCTCCCTCGATGTGCTGGTGACTCTTCCCAGTGCAGTCCAGGATACTCAGTGCTTTCTTTGCAGCAAGGTCACATTGCAGGTATTCAACTCTGTGTCCACCAAAACCCCTAGGTCCTTTTCTGCAAAACTGTTTACCAACCACTAGGCCTGCAGCATGACCTTGTACCTGCAGTTGTTCCCCACCAGGGGCTGGACTTTGGGCTTCCCTTTGGAGGTTCCTGTCAGCCCATATCTCCAGTCTTTTGAGGTCCCCTCCAGACCCCTCTGGTAGCACAGCCCTTTAGTTTATCAGCCACTCCTCCCAGTTTTGTATCACCTGCAAACTTGCTGAGGGGACCCTCTGTCCCATCATGCAGATTGTTAATGAAGATGTTGAACAGTAGCACCAGTATTCACCCCTGGGATGCACCCTGGTTACAGGCCTCCAACTGGACCTTGTACCATGAATCACCACCCTCCAGGCCCAGATGTTCAGCTGTTACTCAATACACCTGTCTGCTCATCCAGCCTCTCTGCTGATGAAGTTGGCAACACAGAGTCATGCAGGAAAAAGACAGCAGCAGCCATTTTTCTGGAGTGTAGACTGAAGAACTGAGCTTAGAGACATTGTAAAAGGTTGACAGATGTAGAGCCAAGAGAGACTGAGAACCAGTGCAGAAAGGATTTCATCAGGGGTTTGGAAAGAGGGAGAACAGCAAGTGGTGCTCGGGCAAAATCTGTAACAACCACCAGACCAAGTTCTCCTCTCTGATGTTTTCCTCTAGGTAAGCTAGAAAATTACAACATACTATGACTGTTTAAGGAGTAACAAAAATGAGAATTGTGGAATTAGTTCTATGAGTGACCATCATATACTGACAATGGAAGTCAGAAAAGCCAAATTGTGCAAAATGCAAAACAGTATATGCACTGAGACAAACACAAGGACTAGAAAGGTAGGAAGCATCCAAAAATTGTTAAACTGTACACGGAGCCTTAGTTTAGTCCCCTTGCACGTACAAACTTCTATGTGATCACATGTAGTGTTTTCTCCAGATACCACTTCTCTCAATGAATGTTAAATCAGTGTTTAGGGAACTTAAAATTTCACAATAAAGACAACTATGAGCTATATTATTCCTGTTGTTCCATGAGGAGATAATGAAAAAAAATGTCTTTCTGAAACCATCTAAATATTGGTTTTCAGATACGAACACATGACCCATTGCTAGAGGAAAATAACCCAATATTTGGCAAGTTACTTAAACATATTTTCCAGTGGTTATTAGCTATGCTCATATATTCAGCTGCCCAACTTCAGATGCTTAGGGTAAGATTTCCCAGAGTTTGTAAACCCATGGAAATCAAATGACAGCTCTATATAAGTACTGTAGAAAGCACTCCAATGTGTAAAGAACAGAGCAAAAACTGGAAAACAGAATTAAACAGTCACTTCAATTCTGGCTTCTGATAATCTCAGGTCAATAAAATGTCTAGGCAAACAGTTCTCCTAACTACAAAATCGGTTTCTCTCATGTGCCTAAATAAACAGCAAGCATCTTTTTAAGATAACTTTTCAATGCTCACAAGTGAGAGTAGCTGGAGTGTGAATTTCAGCAGTTTAGAGTAGTTTAACTTAGTTAAATTAAAATACTTTGAATCTTCTTCCCTGAGCTTCAGCACTCAACTTGCAAAATGGAGATAATGACATTACCCAGCTCTGACTGTGGACAGAGTAAGAGTGAAGCCAAGTTCACCCCATCTAGCTTCTAACTGGCCTGAAAAAATTTAGCATCTGAATAAAGGCACTTGAATTCAACAATGTCCCTATGAAAAAGGGAACCTCCATTGACTCTGAGAACTAACTTACTTGCTTTACACAGACAACCAAGACACAGGGATGCAATTTAGGTACTCAAATCAGGCTGACTATACTGCATCCAAATTCAGTAACCATGTATGAAAGACTAACAGAGTAGAATGAATATCTCACAAAAATGGCGGTACAATAAAGTGTAGAGACAAAAAAAATGAGCTAATAAATTCATTCAGAGACCACTGCTTTGCAAAACTAAGGCCTGGTTTAGGCTTGGCTTCTAGGGTTGGTGAGAGGGGAGGGCTCTATGACTTGTTAATTAAATATCATAAGCTGTCCATATAAACACATCCAACACATTACTACAGACATTTGTTTAAAAATATCTTCTTGATTCTGGAACCTTAACAATCATTTACATTGAAAATTTTGTTTGAAATCTAGAAATTTCAGTGGTCTTTTAGATGGGAGGAAGCTGTGCAACTTCTCACTGCCTTTTATTGCCCTTTTGTAACACAGACAGATCTTATTACAATATTGTTTACAAAGCAGTTTTAAGTTTCAGAACTGAGGAACATTTAAGTAAGAAATATATTCCATTTGTTTGCATTCCAGTACAACTTATGTCCTATTTACTGTCATTTTCTGTGAGAAATGTGTCATGCTTTTAATACTGCTCTTTTGGGGTTAGCCTGTCTGATTTTCTTGTATTACAGAACTGACACACTATCTGGCATATTACTCAATATATTACATAGTATGAAGTAAATTTCCAGGCCTGAAGCTACGAATATGAAGTTCTCTAGAACTAAAATAATGACTCTGTTGTCAGTCTGCTGCATAAACAGTGCATTCCTCAAGGCCAGGTTGGACAGGGCTCTCAGTAACCTGGTCTAGTGGGAGGTGTCCCTGCCCACAGCAGGGGAGTTAGAACCAAATGATCTTTAAGGTCCCTTCCAACCCAAACGATGCTGTGATCCTAGATCTTTGGATCACAGAGCTTTAAATTCCCAACCCAGTATTTCCTGAGAGTTCCTATAATTAATGTCATAGGTTTGCTCCAATATACAGTAATGTCCCTGTCCAGGCCACCACTGCACTTCTTACATACATGTAAAGACATGGGAAACACAATGTTAGTCTTCCAGAATTCCAGTTAGGAAGGACAAGCCTGATGTAAACAGGCAGTGTCACAGAGCTTGATTTAAAAACTGTTACATCTGGAGGACGATGGGGGCAGAGGTTTGCGTAAGAGTTTGCAAACTACTGCCGTGAGAGGGCATCAGAATATTTAGTTGTATTTGGTATATTTAGTTGACATCAGTGCAAAAGTAAACTTAGTTCATAAACTCAAAAATATGTTTAAAAACACAGTTTTGTGTAAATAGTTGATAAATGTCCGTAAGTTAAACCACTGGGGAAATCCAACATGTTTTAATTTCTGGGTTAAAGACCAGAGTCTAAACAGACTCTTCACACAGGAAACTCAGGCTGGCTGGAGCATTGTGCTTTTCCCTTAAGTGTACTCTCACAGCTTATAGGGGAACAAATACTCAGATGAATCCAACTAGTTTGGCTCCCATTAACCTTATCCAGTCAGCTTGCAGTAAAAGAGAATGTGGTCCTGAAGTTGGAATTTGTAAATATCACCTAAAACTGTGACACTGCACAAATGGACACAGGTACTATGTGGATTTGACTATCCTACTAAAATAAACGATCTACTTACAAAGTACAGTCAGCCTCATTCTGTGGTTTTCTCATATAGAAGAATCTTTTATTTAAAAATTAACAGTTTTCATTCCTCCCACTCATGGATTACTTTATCTGATGTTTGTTTTGGGTAAAGTCATACCCCAAAGAACTCTAGAGAGAGTTAGATAGTAACTAATAAGCACTAACAACTAATAAATAAGGAGGGATGAAAAAGACAAAGAAAAAAAAAGTAAAAAACAGATATGGCAGGTCTCTGTCTCATTTACTAGAATCTGGATACTCTGAAATCCAGATAACCTTCTGTTCACATATATTCATGTATGAATTTAGCTTATGTATATTTTTAAGCATCATGCATCACAAATAGCACTGCTTACTCTTCCCTGGGACATCAACTAAGAGCCTCACCCACAAAGAAAAAAAAGAAGAAGAAAAGAAAAAGGTAAGATCTAGCAAAGACACAGCCTGGCTGTTTCAATCTAGGTTGCAGCTGGCAATTACTCTTATAATTGAATAAAGAATCCCTAAGGTATGGTGTATATTACCCACTTTCCTTTTGTAACCACAGGGTTGCAGGAGTCCACATGCAAATTTGTTAAAAGCAAGCAAAGTCAAGTCTGCCAGAAAACTACAATGGACCACAACAGAGAGAACAGTCACCTTCCAGATTACATCCTCCCTTAACCAGACTGGAGCCTACAAAACAGACATCTTTCACTGCATCTTTGAGGAGGCATGACTAAGCAGAAAGGATTTAGTTTAAAAATATGGTAGTGAAAGATAAGTAAAATGGCTGTTACCTCACCTCTTACTGTTTCAAAGCTGTGGTTTGTAACATCAGCACCCCTTTGATTTCCCGAAGTAGATGGGAAGAGTCAAAAGACTCGGGAGAAGTACCTTTGTGAACCCAAGTCACTGCACAGAGGTTCTTTACGGACACATTTAAGAAGGACTGTTACAAAAAGTGCCATCCCAAAACAAAAATAAAATCTTTTACCCAGACTCCTGTAGCTCTCCTCATCATGGCCCCAAGAATCAGGACTGCAAAGAACAAGCACCTTTATAGCTAATTCTGTTCAAATGCTAAAACACCAGCATCATGTTATCAACACAAAGCTTTAACCAGTGACTGAAATGACATTCTATTTAAAAATCTGAGGGAAAAAACTACAGTGGGTTGCTAAACTAAGGAAACTGCTGCAGTGTGTTTATAAGAGAAGACTAGTAGTTCACTCTAGTTTCCAGAGTTAATGGGAATTAAAAATCATACATGGTCTGCTTTACTCATTCGCTATGAAAGACATAAAAAAAATAAAAAATAAAAAAATAAATAAATAAAAAATCAACAGCACAGTTTCCTTATCTTGGTATAAATCTTTCTTGATTTTTCACTCTTCCTTTACTGAATGTTTGGGAAGTTAGATTCTTCTAAGACAAGAATGTAGTGCAACCTCAAAAATCGACAGTTCTTCTGTTTGAAGTCTCTGGTCTTTAAAGAGTGTGCTCAGTCTCTTAAGCAGGAAAAACAGAACTGTCACAAGGGACTACTTAGATGTCTCTTCTGCTTTTGCAGCTATCCTGCAAATGTGCACCAGAAGTACATGCATTTTTAATGCTAAGTAATCTAAAACTTTAGTAAGAATTCCTAACTGTTATTCTACCCAACATGAAAAACAATACAAACAGATACATCTAATTAGGTGGCCATCTGATACCTTACACTGCAGAATGCAGTCAGGCTACTTTTAAAGCATTTGTAATCCTAAATCTTCTGAAGGAATATACAACATATACTTTTCACAGAATGCATGTGTTGTCATATAATTATTAAATAAACATATCTAGTCCCCACCCAAATAACTTCCACTGAGTAAATCTGATTCAGAAAACACACTGGAAAAACTTGTTGAATTGCAAAACACAGCAGCATTGCCCACCACTATGTTAAGAACACTTACCAAGCACATGCAGTAGTGAGCTTGTTAAACCAGGCCAGAAAGGCTTTAAATAACTCATTCTTAATTCTGTAGGTTTTTTTCTATTAATGTCACATTTTATTAAAAAAATAAGTTTCCTATATTTAACATGTATAATAGCTTGCTGTGACTGAAGATCTTGAAACCTTTAACATTAAATGACAGTAAATCCAGCACTTTCTTCACAGCTTTGAAAAAGGGGAAGAAGGGAGGATGAAGGGGAGGACAGGAAACAGGAGGGAAAAGGAGGAAGCACCAGGCCATTCCTAGCAAGAGAACCAAATAGTTCTACAGCATCAAAATATGAACCTGCATCACAAACGTTAGAAAAAGGAAAACTATTATAATTGACCAAATGTGGAGATATTCCATATAATTAGAACATAACATTGGGAAAGACTAGACTGGGAAGGAATACATTCTATTTGCAACTGTTTCTCCTCTATTTCCAAGAAATTACTTTCCTTCCTTCTCTACAAGCCATTGCTGATTTACTCGCAGTTGTATCAGCTATTCCAATATGTCAGCTGTGCTAAAGCCAGACACACAAGACCCTGCAGTTCCACAACCTGGAACCATTTTATCCCTGATTTTCCCCAACAATGGCAAGAATACTGGGTGAGTTTGAAGGAAGAAACAACTTGGAGATGTGCACATTACATATTTAATTTGTAGTCCAGAAGATTGCCCCCAAATACTTTGAACAAGAAACCTGCACAGGAGTTACCTCTCACATAAAACATATATGTGGTGCTTACATATCCTCCGTGGGGCCCAGGGTTTATGAGGAGAGAAACAAGGGAACAAACAACTCCCCTAAATCCCACGGGTTATCTGTGCAAAAGATTAGCAGCTCGTGGTTGTATTGCTCTAATTGCAACCACTCTGCCTTGGTGAGAGAACCCCTCTGCAAAGAGAGGGTGTCACAGAGAGTCCTCTGTGCAGGAATGCCCTGGAAGTAATGTCATCAGCAGCCGTGTTTTCAGGGTTTAGCAAGAATGAAAACTCATGGAGACCATGAAGTACTCAGACTTGGTGTTGTATACAAAAATAAATCTCGAGGGACAGAGTTCAGCCAATGAACTCTCTGCTGTTTCTCTTTGGGAGAATCGAATGGTAAATGGCATTCCCAGTAGAAAAATCAGGAGAGAAAATACTATCTGCAAGGAGGGATGGAATATCCCTCTCTACCCCAAACAAATTCCTTCCTGGGAAGAGACACTTTCTGGTTACCTTTGAAGATATCTATATTAGTAGAAAACTGGAGATAACACACCCTTCCACGAACTTTCTCTTACTTTCCTCACTTGAATGCCAAAGCCTTTCTAGAACATAGATAAAGGCTGTTTGCAGTTTAAGCAACGATGGCATCTGAGATTGTTGTAAAATCAAAATAAACTGGAAATACCCAAACAAATCCCAACATCAGTCTGATGCTACCTAAAGCCAAGAACAAACAAGCAAGCAATGAACACTGGCATTTTGGTTTTTTGCGTGGATATTACAAAAAATAGTAATCATACACTTTTTTCTTTTTAAATGTTCATTACTTAGATAAAGCACGTATGAATGTAACATTCAGAATTGTAACATAGAAAATGTAATATGGGCAATCTGCTATTCCAAGTACACTTACCAAAATACAATTTTATAATGAAGAAAGTCTCAAAATACACCTGTACAACAACTGGGATCCACAAAATATGATTTAATAGAATCACTCAAGATCACTTCATTGAAACCACTTTTATAATACTGTTTAAAGAGTCACCTCTGGTCAAAGAGCATTCTCCCCCTTTTCCTAGCCCATCCCACTAAAGCAAGGGTGGAATTGTAACTGCAATGCGTATCTTTCAAAACCCTAAATCTGAAGCGGTCCTATGAACTATGACACTGCCTACATTTAGATACGGGGAGGATGGGAATCACCCTCTCTGAGGCCATGGTACATTGAAACACTTACCCATATTATTGTCTGTAGCGCAAGCAGAATAATCTTGTAAAGGGCAATTAAATAGGGTCAAAATATGAATTAATTATCTCACTACCAAATCCTTCCCTATGTGTTACTTAAGCCTGTAACATTATAACTTTACTGAAAAAGAAAAAGGTAACCATTTTATCCTATATTTTCTTTATTTGCTTTATGTTTAGAATTTGCTATTTAACTTCTATTAACAGAAATACATAACAAAAGCTCCCTATCAAGTGGAAAAAAAGTAATTACAAATGCTGAAAAAGTTGGCCTCATAAACATATGTACAGACTCACTTACTTAATACACATCTTTGTGGGAATTAAACCATTTTATGACACACATTTATACAGGCATTAAACATTCCCAAATAACTCTGAGCAGAGAATATGCCAAATCTTTAGTCTGGGCAGACAAAAATGTAGATTTCAGTTTTGATTGTGGAGCTAACATGCAACAGATACAACATTCAGTCTGAGCTGCTGTTAGTAAGTTGTTCTGTCTTTTCCTGCAAAATTGAACTTGGGTCTCTTTGTCCCTTCTTTTCCTTGTTCTGCTGTTCCTGGAGCTTCAGGATTAATTTTCGAATTTCTTCTCTTTTTGTTTTCATTCTTGGGCGTGGAAACCAGTCTGTTAAGTTCATTGGTAGCTCAAAACTCAAAATGGGGTTCTGAAAAGAAAGGTCATTTGGATATTAAGTAAGGAGTTACAACCTAAAAGACTTAAGAAAACTACAGTGAGTAAAAGTTCCAAGCTTCCTTCCATCAGTATGGAAAAAAATTTCTGTAATTTCTGTGTTCTGTACATGCACAATTATGGTAAAAGTCAATCAAGCTTCAGTGTGTTACAGAGTAACGTTCATCCAGATCACAATTCCGATTTTAAGAAGGCTCGAACTACCTACTCTTTTTGCTACATCTTTTAGACAAAGCATTTGACTGCATAAATGTGTAAAATGGATCTAATAAAAATTAAAAAAAAAAAGACAGAAATCTACTTTAAAGATATAAGACATTTTTTAAGAATGGCTAACATAAAAATCTCGAGCTGATTAGGAATCCATTAATAAACACTCCTGTTCTTTTAAATGACCTTTAGGACCACAACCAACTAAGAAAGTCAGTTTTAGATTTCACTCTAAAAAACAAAAGCTCCTGGCTACCACCAGCATTTTTTATACTTACATTCTGTTGTCCTGCTAGAGATCATTCATTCAAAGAATATACTACGAGACATTATCTACGCTCCTTCAATGATAGTGTACAGCAGCTCCACTCTAATGAAACGACAGTTTGTGGAATGGTGTTTTCTCTCAAAGAAACTCCTCCTTTTGTTTATTCCAGTTTACCTCAGTAACGGATTTATTTAAGGGTGAATTACACTCCTCACTGAGGTACTAGCGGCAGGGCTGCCTGCGAGGCCCACCAGTGACGGTGCCCAGGGAGGTGTCGGTCCCTGATGCAGCGCTGGTCCCCGCTCGGCGGCCCCACGGCGGCCCCTGGCGGCCACAGCCCGGACCCCCGACACGGCCCCAGGGAAACGGGGTCACACCTCGACGTAATTCAGCAGTCAATTTGCAAGAAGGAATGGGCTAAGATTACTGAAACTTGGTTGCTTCTCATAGTCCTGGTGTACGAAACAGGAAGCACTTTGCTAAAGTTCTACGCTCTCATGGACTCACTGGTAAAGCAAAGCACGAATGCACTCTGCTCTTGCGTAAAGTAGGAATGAGGGGAGTGTTGAAGAATGAAGAAGCAGCTGCCAGCTTTCCAGGAAAGGGGTAGCTACCGTAGAGTTAAGGAGCAATGCTCTAAAGCACCATGGATTCTAAAGAGAGTCAGTGTCCCATGCAGGCAACATCTCACTTGACCATCATTTCTCCTCCCAACTAAGACCAGAAGGTGTCAGTGCCTCCACTTGTGAAAGGAGCTGTAACTTAAGACCAAGTCAGTTGAGGTAACTGTTTAACCAGTTCCTTCAATGGAAACAAGATTTGGCATTTAGCTGTAACGATTTCACTTACATGTCTTCCTGCAAGTTCCTAAAACAAACAAAACAGAAAACCCCTCCCTGTGTCACATTACTGAATTTGTTTAGTCACAGTTCTCAGGAATAAGAGAACAAGCTTTTTGTACTGCATTTTTAGTTTAGATTTTGAACTCAAGTTCATACTTGAATGATTTTAAAGGGTACACACCAAAAGAACACAAAGGTATTTTGTACTAATATGTACTAATACTAAATGTATTTTGTAAGATTCCCTCAGAAAATTCCATGGCTTATGATTTCTTATCTGTATGTACAACTTAAGAGGATAATTAGTTTATTTCCCAAAAAGTTATTATGTATGTTATGTATAAATTAGTTTATACATAATCTCACAAATAGGTATAAGACCTAAACTAGAATACATTTTATAATTGCAATCATTTTCACAGCTTATATTTGATTGCTGCAGGAAACAGAAATAGCTACACAAACATACATACCTCAAAAAAGCTCTCCACATACTGCAGTATGTACACCCCACAATCACTGAAGTTGTTCTGTTGTGGCACTTTTGGGTTGGAACCTTTCATGACATCTTTGGAAAAGCTTCTTTTGCTGCCTTTCCTGACTTCCCATTCCACCTCTAAATATCTATGATAAAAGAGCATGCAAATGAAACCCCTTTTTTTTAATTCCTTGAAAAATTTTGAAAAAAAAAAAACCCCAACCAAACCAAACCAAACTAAAAAGCCCCAAACACCAAATACGAAACTTACTCCCTTAGTGTTTTCACTACATTTGACCGGGAAGGGCCTCTCAGTGAGTCCATAAGCAAAATGCAGGGCCTAAGAGAGAACACAATTTTTAAGTACACAATATTTTACAGCAGCCTGAAAAACACAATGGTACAGAAAAGGGTTTGTGAGGTGACCTTAACAAAACTAGATCAATACTACCAAGTTCTGCCAATACTGTTGTAGCCCCCTAATTGGGATAGCTAAATGGCAAGTTACCTTTATATTTATCCATATACTAAGTACACTTAGGAATGCACTTAGAAAAAATATAGAACTATCAGACCAAAATAATTCGTTACTGGCAAAAACTAGTTGCTTAAAACACCCCTAAGTGTTTGATGCTCTTTTAGGTGCACAAGTCTCTCTGGAGAGAGATGAGAAAGTAAAGCCCAGAAGCATCCTTCTAAAGCAGCAGCTGGAAGATAGATGAGACTCTCCACAGCACCTAAGACGATGCTAGGAATACATGTTCAAGAAGTGATCCCAGCCTGAATCTGAAATCTAGCTGGTAGTTACACACAAAACACACCCTGCTTTATTTGAAAGGCTTTAAAAAACAATGTACCCATAACCAAATATTTTCTAGAGAACTAAGTCTGCTTAAGTCCTCTCTTGCACACTACAGATGCCCTATCACTCGGTCTAAAGGGCACTGCCTTTTCAGTAGCTACAAATGCTATTGTATCAGCCACCTTATATGCAACAGCTGGATTTATACATCAAAGCTAATTCATACCAGAGATGAGAATTTTAGCATTAGATGTAATATGTTCGGAAGAATTTCTATACAGAGTGAGTGATTGGACACTGGAATAGGCTGCTCAGGGAGGTGGTGGAGTCACCAGCCCTGGAGGTGGTTAAAAAGAGACTGGATGTGGCACTTGGTGCCATAGTTTAGTAGACGAGGTGGTGTTGGGTCAAAGGTTGGACTTGATGATCTCAGAGGTCTTTTCCAACCTAGTTGATTCTGTGATATGTATTTTGAGGGGTAAATAAATGCAGATTACTCTTCACAAATCTCTGCTTTTTTTCCTAACAGTACCAAATACACACTCAGACACAGTGTCCTTTAAAGAAGCTTCAAACTAGTAAATTCAGACAAAATATTTGCATGCATTTATGTATAGGTGTATTTGCATTTATAAACTAATTTACATGTATGCAATTTCTTAGGCACAAGCACATAATCACTTAAATGTTTTCTTGTATCTGTTTATATGTCTGATAAAAGAAAGCTATTATTTATATAGGTAATGCTCCTTAAAAAAGCATAATGTAGTACTTTGAAGGGGAAAGAGGTGACAGCTTTTTCAGGGTAATTTTCTATTTCATGGAGAAGTAATTTTAAAATATGCTAATAGTAAAGTATTTAAGTGTTCTTAATGACTTTTGCTACTTAAGTGTCAAAGATGTTATGAAATTTCCCATTTGGATTAAAATACTGTCTGTTGGAAAGTATTATGTATAGATAATCTGTCATTAAAATGGGACAAATTTAGCCAAGCTATGATCAGAAGCTCATAATATTCTTAAAACTCACAACACGGAGGGACTTTTACTCCTTTATGAAAATGTATTGCCACATATTTCATATCATTGATAAATTTATAATTTTATTCTGCATCATAAGACTGTAACTGTGAAAGTCTTCACCCTTCTAGTAAACATTATATTCACAAAGAAGGAAAATATAAAAATGAATAAATGATGAAAACATACAAAGGAAACTGTCAAGACACCAAAACTAGTAACAGTATTTCTGGATTTGGAATCAGGCATTTGTGTCACACAAAATGCAAACAACTGCAGTCAATGTTTACCAAGAAATTATTTCCAGTTTCAAATAGGAAAAAAAAAGTTTTCAAATCCAAAACAGATCAAAAATTAAACAAAAAAGTGTGGAACACTCTTATTAAAAAAGAAATACTAAGAACAAGAGAGAGAGAGAGTAAAGGGGAACAGTGAAAACACATTTAGATAAGGGGGCAGTTAAAACTTATTCCCATTTTCTTTTACTAATTTGAGTAGTGGCAAAGGTTTTCTTTAGTATTACTTTCATTTAAAGACATTAATCTGCTTTTAATACAGGACACATTTGAACATGCTTCTGCACATTCTTTTTATAAGTGTCCAAGTGCAAGATATCAAAGAACAGTCTTACTGGAAGAAAAAAATCTTTGCTTGCCTGAAGCAGTGCACAAACTTAACAGAAACCCAAAGAGCTATTATTTCACTACTAGTTTGATTCAATACATTTTCAGCTCACTGAAGATGATAGTATAAAGTGTAAAATTCTCTCAAACACTAAGAAAGTGCTGATTAAAGTGTAGGAAGACTCAGGTATGAGAATTTCCCACAATTACTGTCCTTTATATTCCATAAACTTCTATGTAATTCCCATTTTAACTGTTTTAATACTTACTGTTTGCAGATAGTTGGCTTCAGGTACCATTGTCCCATTTCTGAATTACAGTTATCATCTACAAGGCCACCATCATCACTACTGTCCTCCTACAGAAGCAAGATGGTTACAGGTGTTTAAAAGCTAATATTGTTTTTTTCAAACAGATGCAAAAGGAATTATGGCTATACTCAACCATTTTTATTCAAGACCAATAACCTACATTTAATAAAGAAATGGTAGCTTTAATCTGAACTTATTGTTTGTAAAGTTTGCCAACTTTTAGTCACATGGTTTCTCAAATCCATGCTGGAATGGCATGGATTGAATGGTGCTATTTATTTGAGGACTGCTGAAACTAGAAAAAAAGCTGCAGCTGATTATTTTCAAAACACTGCTGCCTTGAAAGAGGTTCATCTCCATTATTTGGTTATAATCTAAATTATCAATACTTTTCTTGCTAATGAATACTAGAAACTTCCTTGGTGGTTTCACATATGTTATCTTCTAGGTGAAAGGAGAGAAAAATCTGCAACGAACTCACACATAAAAGCTCTATTTTTGCTCCAGAATGCAACAACTTGATTCTTAGGGCAAGGAAGATTAAACCACCATGATACCGTATATCATGGGTTGTAAAAACAGTCATGCCACAAACTTGGAAATATCTTCTGACCTTTTGATTTCAACATTGACTGCTATGAAAGATATGGAAGTTTTATGAATAAACCCACTAAGTTATTCTATCTGAAAGTACACCAGTGATCCACAGTTTCTTACCCTTTTATTGAGTTCAATGTTACTCCCACAGATAACTGTGTCATGAGGAAAGAGATGCTTTCAAAAAATGGTAACCCCTGTATCAGCATGATTGGTGAAAATTTTTGTGAGAATTGTGTACACTTCACAAGGATCCTGTGACTGATATCCTCAAGCTATGCCATGAACGTTATCATATAAAAACTACTGCCTAGTTCCTAATACACTTGTTTCTGTTGCAGCTTCGACTCCTTTTCTTAGCAGATGCAAAGGCAGGTACACTCAACGTGTCGCAGTCTATGATTTCTACACTTGCTTTGTGCATTTTAGAGGGTAACAGTGACAGCTTCAGCCTAAATTCTAAGCTACACTGCAGCCAAGGAACTTGGAATTTGCTCCTCCTCTCAAGGAACCCAGCGGGCCATGTGCTTGCTGCCCTGCCTTCATGCCATGTACTTCATTCTCCATCTTCTGGGAACTCTTAACTCCTAAAAAATAGACAGTCATGCACTTCCATCAGGCAAAACTCAGAAGGTGTGCATGAGTGGCACAACAGGAGAGGTGGGCTGAGTCCATTTGAAATGCACAGTTACGGTTCAACATAAACTGGAGCTTTTGTATGTGTGGACACAGATACGTACTATTTAGAAGTCATTACAGATAGCTGCACACTCTGAAAAGTAATAGTTTGTTCTGGACTCAAAGGTGAAAAGCTGAAATCATACACCTTGAACACCAACAGGAAGCCAATTAGGAAGAGCAAACGTGTAAGTTCTAGCTTGCTCGCACTGAACTTACACTGCAGAAGCAACAGGGCTATGAAACAATGCCCTCAAACCCAGTACTGAGTCAGTAACGGACATTTTGATGATCCGTTTTTCCACAGCTCTAAAATCTAAATGTTTTCCAATGTGAACAAGAATGGTACTTAATTATATATCCAGTCTGTGCAAATTTGATTAGGAGAAGCATCAATGAAACAAAACAGCAAGTAGGACATACTTATGTGTCTGTTTATGTCCAGGAAATGCAGCTGAAAGAAGAGTAACTTGCTCTTGGGTTTGGTAGATAAATATGGGGATGGGGGAGATGAAAGAAATGTTTTGACTTTCAGAGTTTCCACTAAAATCACTGTGTAATATTGTCACTACGCGAAAGACTCACAAAATTAAATGCACAATCAGTACAGCAGTTTTCTCTTTAACAGTTACACTAACAAATGTATAAATTGTCTCTGTCAGCTGATCTGCAAATTTTTGTGGGTAACCACTCCTTTGGATTTGAGACTTACAAAGATAACTAGCTTTAGACAATGCACATTTACAATGTGTATACTGCTTTTAAGCTGTCCATTCAAAATAAAACACAACAGTTCACATTTCCTAAATAAAACTGCTAAATTCTTTACCTGGTTATCTTGGTCTTCAGAAAAATCTATAAGCTCATCTTCATTTAGTTTACTGCCATCAGCTGAGTCTTCACTATAGTTTAGTCTGATTTTGTGCAATCCATCTGTATCAATCACAGACAGTAGGATATTTAAACATCAAAAACCCGATGTCATCACTGAAGACCAAACACATTTTAAATACCTCATATGTCCTCAGGATTGCTCACAGTAACTGTGATACAGCTAACATATAATAATTTAATCATGCATATGAACAAAAGTGAGCAATAAATTAGCATAACAGAAAGTATATCTTATTCTGTGAAGTGCCTGAAAAAAATCTGAGAGACCTAGACTAAAACCCACCATGAAATTGCCCCATAGTTCCATGAACACTATAAATCGGTACTGCCATCAAAAGGGGCACTATGATTTACTCTCTAAAATAACTATTTATTCCTAACCCTAGTTGGTTCCTTCCATGACATCAAATACATCTACACACAGTGGAACAGACTGAGAAAGAATCACAGGCTTATTATTTTTTAACTGGAAACATTTCCTTGATCCCTGTGCAGTTATATCAAGACTTGTGCTGGTAAAAACAAAAATGCAGCTTGGGAACACACTGCTAGGGAGAGGATAGAATGAAGGATCAGCTCTCCTGGGAACAGCAGCTTAGAAATATTTCTGAAACTTCACTGCTACATAAAAAGAGTATCTGTAAATTCACTGTCTACCCCCTCTATATATCCAGTCATTTGGGAAACAGCATCAGAAGAAATAAAGAATCATGATTGTTATAGCTATGCCTGTGCAAGAAGCAGATACAGACAGATACAGGCTCACTAGTCTTACTACACCACCATACAAGACTTCAGAAGAGATTGTGAGGGGAAAAAACAATGAACTGGAAATAAGTGAAAAATTATTAACTTGTACCAGCAAAATCCGAAAGCTTCTCAAAAAAGGGCTATGTAATATATCTAAACAATCACAAAAATAAAAGCATTGCTTATGGTGTCACTGGAGGAAATATTACCTATTAAAGAAAACCAGGATTTCTGTAAGAACAGTAAATAGGGCAATGAACTAGCTAATGGAGAAAACCAGAGAACATCTGCATTTGAGAGTATTTTCAACAGAAAATCTGAAGTACCACTTTGGAAAGAGGTCACCAGTGGAGTTCCACAGGGAAAAACTTGAGAATTAGTCTTACTCAGTGCCTTTGAAGAGACCTTAGCACAAGAAGTGGGTCATACACTAATGTGACTTATTGCTGACAGATTTCTAAAAAATAAAAATTGGTATTGAGAAGAATCACATCTCATTCAAAAAGTGAGCAATAAAAAAGAGGCTTAGTTAAGTAATAAATATAGGTACATTTTGGATGATTTCTTCAAAGCTATTTAGGTATGAAGTCCTACTGATTCACGAGTTCAACACCAGGATTTAGTTAGAGATCCAGACATCTCAGTTTAGGCTTCCATATAGAGCTGGCACCTAGGATCTCACAATGCTGAAAGTAAACCGTAATTAGAGCACAGATCTACTCAACTAAACAGCTACTCTGTATCTGCTTTAGGATGAGAAGAGCAGGTCTCTTGGTTTCACTGGCACTGTCAAAGAGGCACCTGTTATCTTTTGAGATATCCCTGGATATCCAGGACGTATGTATGGACTTGGCACAGTCAAGATCCACATCCTTCTGGGGAATCAACTGAAGACTGGTGAGAAAAACCAAGGCAGAATGCCCACCTTCCATCTGGTTGAAATGGAAGATTAAATACACAGCACATCTAAATTCAGCTGCCTAAACATATCCTTAGGGTCAATCTCACCCTTAAACCAGGACTGTGACCTGTAAAAACATCTGCATTAAGGAAAGAGTGCATCATCTGCAATAGTTGAGCAAGAGAGTCTGAGCATTCAAGTTAAAAACAGAATGACCATCAGCTGCCAATACAGTGCAGCCATAAAAAAAAAAACCAAGAAATGTAATCCTAGCAAAAATCTGTCATAAAGTAGATTCCAATTAATTACAGACAAGTAACAGTAGCAGCATCCAAGACATGAGACTACATCATACAGCAACAATATCATAAACAGTAATATATAAAATGAAAAATTAATTCAAACAAGAACAGATCTATGCACACGCCCAGCACCCCACCAAGACCACCTAGAAAAGTGACAATGTTATCACCAATGAATAAATTTAGATTAGGAAGTAGTAAAATTTTACATCCACAAAGATAGTGAAGTTGTAATGGCCTGCAGGACAGAGATTAAACCACGTGATTGATAATATTTTCAGAAATTGTAATATAAGCGATACAGTTCCTTACTGTGTAAATTAAGTCACTAAAAGCTTTTGCATGACCAGGTGTTTTGTACTTTATAGCTCAAGGGGATCCAAACCTTGCAGTGAACAGAGAATACGATCTTTTCCTAATTCCTTTACCTGCTTTTCAAAGTTATGCCAGCTCCTTTGTTCACTTGGGTACAAATACTGTTGCAGATCACTGAACTCAGTTTCCACAGCACAAATGCATGGAAAAAGCCTCTCTAAATGTAACATGGAAGAAATTTCTTTTCTTTAGAATTACTTCCTTCTTACTTCTTTTTACCCACCTTCTTATCAGGACATTAAAAAATGAATAGCATTGAAGTAAAAGCTCAAATGCTAGAAGACACTGAAATTAAGGTTGCTCACATAATCTTAATTCAGTTTCCTCATTCACATACATTATAAGGATCCACGATAAACTACTATTCTTTCCTTAACAATTACAGTCTTAAGTGATGCAAAGAGATATCTACAAAGTTATTTTGTTTGGAAAAAGGGCACACAACTGAAAAAAGTAATCTGATTTTGGCAGTGTTTTATGTCCAGCCCTTTGCCATGAGAGTTATGTCAACAGCCACAAAAACTTTTTAAATGCAATAGCTATGTATTACTTATACTACAAGCACTTGAAATTCAGCCACATACTAAACTTTCCAAGTATGAAGTTTACACAATTGCAGAAGTAGTAACAGATGTGAAATCTCCAAATGTTTCATTAAAATGCGCATACTTTTACCATTACATACCCATAGATTGGCTAGCAGCTGTGAATTCACCCTGTATACCATTTTTATCCAGAGTTCTATGGTCTAGTTTATGGCATGCTGATTCCACAGTGTTAGGTTCTTCCACATCACTGTCTATTTGATTCAGTTTTTTGAAAGCACTTTTTCCCCTACAGGGACTTCGTCTACAACATGAAGACTCATTGTCCTCTGTTTCAGTGTTTGGGTCAATTAAAGCTGTATTGTACTTTTTGGTCAACGTTTTCTTTGCTGTGGACTTGGAAGGCGAGTTTTGTGCATCTAATTCATTTGGCAAAGGAGATGGTGCGTTGCTCTCTCCATCTGAAGAGGAAGATTTCATCGCCATTGTAGCATTTTCATGATAGTGGGGATTTGGTTCATATTTGGGCTTTTCTAAACCAGGGAAACAGATAACAGCCAAAAACCAGTGGGCTCTGCAAAGGAAAAAAAAAAAAAAACACACATTAAAAACTTGCAATTACATTAATGCTTGCAGTTAAACCCGAAATTGGTAAAAACCAAACAAAACACTAAGTACACACACACACACAATATATCTGCCCCCATAATTATTCAAACATAATAGCTGTTCACTTTTTGAGCAAGTTTTACTAAGCCTTCAAAGTCTTCTGTAAAAGTAGGAGTTCTTCATGCAAGTAATCACCAACAGATGTATTAATATGACGCAATTAGTTGAAAACAGGTGCTGTCCAACTATTTATTTCAATTTACTCATATTTTATATATTCCTTTCATTCTCTGAATTAAAGCTTATTCCTTTTTTAGTATTTTCTTCATTAGTGCATGAATTAGAGATTGTAGAGTTCATGTTTTACGGCTGTTTTAACTTTTCTAGTACTTCAGCACTACCAACACAAGTAGTCAGATCTAACGGTATAGCTGAATTGCCCATACTCTTCCACCTATGAAATCTTCCAATTGTACTCAACACTTCACATTTTAAAAGAAATCTTGTCAACAGTGAGTTAAAGAAGGGGAGAAATGAATGTTTTTAATGCTATCACCATGACTCTGTTGTCCTCTTCACCCTTCACAGAACTGACATTCTAACTCCTTCAGGATCAAAAATAGTTTTATTTCCCAACACAAAATAGGTTTTGTCCCAGTTTCCTCTTCTCCAGGCTTCACTGACTTGCCACTCAATCAGAAATAGAGCAGCAGTAAATTCAGGGACTGAGGCATTACAGGTGGATTTTAAATGACCCCATTTAGAAATTTGCTGAAGGATCTCTGACTCCCTACAGCAAATAACAAAACAGAAGCTAGCTTTATATTATACAGATGAAGCCACATTTCAGTGTGTTTTAGAAAAAAATAGAAAAAGCAGTAGCTAAAAATGCTTATGATTATGAAGCCTAAACGCCATCAAAGCTTAATGGCAATTAAAGTAAGTGGCCTTTGAAAAGTGCATGTGAAGTATGGAGGCATTTTGTGTTGAATGATTCACCACACCTACTAAATTAACATATTAAGTACTGCCAAACCCTGGAATTTTGTGTACTATACTAATACAGACTTTATGTACCAATTATTTAAACAGACTAACAAATTAACCTGGATGTAAAAAGAAAACACCTTGTAACTTTTACAACAACAATCTTATCTTCATTGGAAATTTGAACAAGAAGGACTGTACAGGCAAAGGACACTGATGCAGTCGTGGTTAAACCACAATACTGTTCTCAAGTTAATCCTCCCCTAGAGTCAACCTGCCCACCTCCAGTTACTGCAGTTTGACAGCTTGTTAGATGATGAGTCCACATTCCCTAAACTAGTGGTTATGGGACAGTCTGGAAGGGCTTTCTGGAAATAATCACCGAAGTCCAGCAACTCCCCACCAAACCACCACTTTCTCATCTCCCTGGATATGTGGGTATTTTTCTGCTCTGCAATATTCTTACTGTACATAGCAGAAAACCACTTTTGCAAATGAATGTCCTACTGTCACCACTTACCAAGCTTCAACTCATGGTGAAGAACAATTCCAAAAGCATGAACAGGATTATTTCCAGGTAACAGATGCACATTTGAAGTCCATTTTTCATGCTCTCATCCCAACTGGATAAGTCCATGAGAGCAAACTAGTCTAACCCCAAATCCCCAACCCATACACAATGTGAACATTACTCCTTCAGAACAAACTACTGTGTGTTAAGTTACTAGCAATATAAGTAACTCTTACAAAACCACAGAACTATTTATTTTCAATTTCAAGTGGCTTCTAAGTCACTCTGGTACTTGCAGCAGGTAAACCTCATTTCTCCTATGGGCAACCCATGTAGACATCTGAATGACACAAGAGAGGATGGTGGGAAGTAACTATATAACAAGTGCTAAGGTAAGTCAAAATTTAAAGGACAGATACTTCAAAGTTTGGGTACTTGAAGCTTCATGGGAGAGGAATGGCAAGGATGAAGTCCATAGTGGACAGGGGGAATACCTTATATCTGAATAACCTAATTATCTCAAAAACTTAAGCTAGTGCTTGTGAACAGCTTTCTTGGGAATATAATTCCAACTTTATAAAAAGGATAGATCTATGTATGGCCAGTTGTCTCCTAACTGCCTCTCTACAGCTAGCCTCAGAATTGAGCTAGAGAGGAGGCAAGAAAAAGAGAAGATTCAGAAATCTTCCCCCCACCGCACAATGGCATGGTATCTAGATAAATTTATTTTTATTAAACTTACTAGCTTTTTGTTTAAAAAAAACCTCTTTTTTGATTTTTGAAATATTAGCTAGGTATGGCTATGCAAAGTCAGATAGAAAACTCCTCTCTCTCTGTCCTGACTTTATTTATGTTTTTATTGTATACTTTGAAAATGCAGTAGTTTAACTTTCCTAAATATTTTGGCTTAAGGACTGTTTAGATTATTTCTGTGAAATACAGAAATGTGTTTGTGACTATCTGCTCTGATCTTAAGGAAAGCAAGCATCAAAGTCCTTAGCAACTATGAGAATACTAATGGTCTTCCTCCTGACCCACAAAAAATATCAGGACCAAAGGATATACAGAAAAAGAAAGAATAAGGTTCCCAAGGTAGTAGAGATGTTCGATTGAATTTTCTTCCAATATTGGTTTATTGTAACTAAAGGATGATCCTACCTATACCAGTGACATCTCATTAGAAAGGACTAAAAAATGTAAATCCAAAAGTTATCAATGACAAAAGCTTAGGGGAAAGAGCTCCAGAGAATGAGGTAAAACCTAGAAAAAGTACTCAAAAAGGTTAATTTTTCCTCAGTCTTTCTACTATCTGATACTTCTTATACTACAGCATTTAAAGGTCCTACATAACTATTTTAGTTTTATCACCTGGAAAAAGTTGTTACCTTCACACTACAATGTAGCTTTAAATTTTAGAATTATGAAGGTTAAACCTTTTAAAAAATGTGATAAAAAGGTATGTTCACTTACGCTTCATTAAGGGGAACAAAAATGAAATCTTTCTCAAAAATGTCAACATGCCGTGTCCACGTTCTTACTCGCCCATGTCGCTTTTGTTGTATTCTGCAAGAAGAAAACAACACATAATTTGTAGGGTGGCTTATTTTATTCGAGGGACCTTTTTCCAGATATTTTTACCTTGACAACTTGTTGAAATTTTCAAGGCATATTCTATATTTGCTAGAGGTCTGGATGCCTCCTTGAGTTCTGTTCTGTACAAGAAACATCTGTTCCTGTGGTCTTCACTGTACTTAGCTCTAAGTTAAACTGACTTATCAACAGACTTACGAAAGGTTTGAAGTCTCATGAATATTTCTTCTTTCTCTTTGATTAAGGCGTTTATAGAAGAATGAACTGAACACATGTATTCTATCAGCATCTTCTTTTTTAAGCTTTTCAAGTACCAAATACCTAATTAAAACAAAGAAAAACAACAACAAAAAAAAGAAGAAAAATTAATAGAAGTGTTAACTCAAAGTATTCACCACCAGAGCAAAAAGGACAGCCAACAGTGCTACATCCCCACCAAATTGTTGCAGCTTCTCACAAAATAGCTATTGGGAGCTGACAACCCATAGGAACTAATTAATGTGAATATTTAAGGTATTAAGTGCTCTGCTCAATCAACAAGTTGTTCTCCTGCTGTTGCATTTATTTTTATATCACGGCAGGAAAACAAATTTTCAATGAATTTGTTACACAATGACCTATTTTGTATTTCAGCCACTAGATCTTCAAACACTCCCAAGAGTGACACCACTCATTTTCTTTTTACCTCTAAAGTATTTTGAGACTGAAAATTATACACATGCACCTTACGTGTAGCATAAACAAAGCAGCATGTAACAATTTAATAAGCTTCTAACATTTCTGGCATGAGAAAATCTCAAAATTAATGTATTACATTAATCAAAACAAAAAAGGCTTTTTCCTTTTTTAGTGAAATTGGCTCTTCAGAAGTTAAAAAAATTGTAAAGAACCTTTTTCCAAGTCAGAACAACATCACTGTCAAGCAGGATGTGAGAGGAACCAAAATTTCTTGCACAATTACAAAACAACCTTTAAAATTACATAGCTATACGTAGTTGGACACCAAGTGTTATCAACTGACCTATGAATTTTTAATGTCAGAACTTATCAAGTTTTAAAGTAACAGACAACTAAAAACTGATGTGAAATAAAACTTACTTTAAATAAAAATCAATAATAACATCATTTAAAAATTCGCCTTCATTGAGGCAATGGAGGTCTTCATTGGTCACAGAAATACCGCCTTTAGCTGGAGAAGGCGGATAAACTATCAACCTGGGAAGAAAAATACATTCAATAAGAAGTATGAAATGCCAAAAAAACCCTCAGAGAATTGTTACAGGGCAAAGATAACTGTCTTACTTTTCTATAGGACCAATAAATACTGTATGTGGTTCACCAATTTCTTCATCATCATCAAAAAATGGTAACTGTTTAGTTCGCGGCTGCATTTTGGACTCGGAAGCAACCTTAAAAGAATAAAAGTCAATATTAATTTGCATATGGTGCTCAATTTTTCTAAAATGGTAATAAAACTCTGGAAGTCCAGCAGTGTAATAGCCATTGTTTTTGAGAAAGACTTCATGCTAGGGTTTTTTCTTTCCTGCTTCCATCTATTTCACTTAGTTCTTTATTCATTTCTTGCAGAATCACAAAACTTTCCAATTCTTTAAAAGGTAGTTTGTTTAAAGAAAGCATTAATTAAATTTAACTACAGCACTGCAACTTAATTTCTTGTTTGAAATATTGTAATTTTACCAGTAGATGAATTTGGAAAAAATTATATTGTACAATTACACTACAGATTTCTCATCCCTTAATAATTTTTAATTAACAGCATTACTTGTGAACCATTGTATAACCTTACAATCAAACTAAACACCCTAAAAACTACTGTGAGTGCACAGGCTATTTCCCCTAGTTTCATAACCCACCATGGACAATTATGGGAATCCTCACATAAAAGTCATCAAAAGTTGTTGGAAATTTTTTTTTTTGGCTAATGACTAACACATTGTCTTTAGTGTATTTGTAACCCAAATAATATAATGATTTTGTTCTAAAACAAAAACACAATTACATTTTTTATTTTGCTTTCTCTGTGAGATGGGCTTCCTTTGGAATTGTCTTCCAAGCACTTAGTAAATGCAACAAGCCTGGCATTGGCTTCTTCAAAGGAAATTTTCACAAAGAAGTCAGAAATATTATTTCTGATACCAATGTCAGTAATTATTTTTTCAAATATTGAGTTTGCATGAGGATCAAGACCAGTTTCAAAAATCAAAATTATGTATTGTTCTTCTTGACCTACAAAAAAGCAGAGAGAATACTCATTTAGGAATAAAATAAAGCATGCTGCAATTATAAACAGATTTTATTCAATTGTGGGATGACATGAGTACACACTGCTGACAATACATGTAAGCAGTAATACAGATCTGTGCAGACAGACAGAAGGATTAACTACCAAATCTTTCTTACCTACATTTGCAAAAAGAATGCATTCAACTTCTGCCTTAATCTAGCAATGTTAAATATTATACCTGATAAATTTTTAAATGACACCGAATGCAAAACCAAAACATATTTTGAAATAACACCTTCTCTGCTTACTAACAGTAAGACTCTGTAATCAATACTTTGTCTTATTGCAGTTCCTATCCTATTGTTTCACTACAATTCCAGAAATTATGTATTCAGCATAATTTCCTCTCTGATCGTAGAAGGCTATACTATAAAACATCACTGGTTTTGAAGAAGTTGAAGAGAATGAGTCAGATCAATCAGCTGTTATATAAATACCACCCACTTATATAATCTGAAAAAATCAAAAAGCAGTAAATTGCACTGAGAGGAATTATTTTAAGCAGTCAGACACAGGAATTGGACTCAGGCTGCAAATCCCAGTCTCACATAGCTGCCTAACACAGAGCTGCCAGGACCTGTTTCTCTGTAAGAGGAGTTTCAGGCACATGTATAACCATTTCCCTTTGGTCATTCCTAACCCAGTGTGCTAACTGTTGTGAAAAATAATTCTTCAGCAGTATAATTCTCAATTTACTGCACAGAGAATTTAGATGTGTAACTGGGTTTTGGGCATTTCTGTTTTGGGAACTGGGTATCTATACACAATTGTTTACACAGCTATGGGTTCAGGCTTATATTAATTTCATTTTTACAAAGCAAAGAGCAACTGTGTTGTCATAAAGTGCTCCTAAGTATCAAATACAATAAAGCAGCTGGGTATAAAACCAGTTCAGTGCCACAGCCTCAGGGAGAAGAGATGGGGGGCACTGCTGAGAGGCATGCCAAGGGAAGGACTTCTCACACAGACAGCTCAAGAAGCTTTTCCTTTTTTCACTTGTGAACACCTGTGTCCACCTGGGGTCTACTTCCTGCTCTCAGAATTGCGTACAGGTCCCTCGCATGCTCTTTGGTAATTATAATACTCCTTACAGCTCATATATTTTACAGGGGTTGGATAAGGTTATTGTAACAGTATTATGGAAGCACACAATTCTGAGATTGTTGAAAGCTTTCTTCCTCCATTTGAAAGCATCATGAATGTGCAAGACGGAGTATAAATAATCACAAAATTTAACCTAAAGAAAAGCCTACTTAAGGGTAAGAGGACTCTATGCTAATTGTAGCAGGAGTGCATATGAAGATTCTAGGTCCTTAAAAACTACGTGGAAATTAAATTTTATTTTAAGATACACAAAGACTATGCTCCTATTTTCCAAGCAGATATTTGCCTAACTCACAACATCACTACAAGTGTACTGGGAAAAGAAACCCGAGCCAAGCCATACAACAGTTTCTACTGAAACTAAGGCCTGTGGGGAGAACAGCACAGAAAGCAGAATAGTAAAATCTGTCATATAACTGTGAAGACTCACATACAAAAGCCAAACAAACCAACTTGCTTTCATTCAATACAAACAGTAGTGAAAATGTTATACTAAACTGATTAAATGTTGTAACTAATTAGCATGTGTCTGGACAAACAGAATGCCAAGCTGTTGTGAACTGTAACTCTTCATCAGCCTTGGAAGGTGACAGTGTCTGAAAATACACTACACCTACCCCAGCCAATGATGACTGCTTTAGCCTTCACACATTTAGTCTAAATTCATGACCCAAAACATTAAAATACAATTTAAACTCAATAGTAGAATAAAATTGTTTTACTTACTGTCTCCTTTACATTCGTACCAGACATTATCTTTACTCATTTTCAGTTGATCTCTCAAGCTACTACAGGTTGAAGGTACTGTTTGTAGGAAAACTACTGGCAATTTTCGGACACTGCACCATTCACATTTGGTAAGCTCTGAAGTTTTCAGGTTAATCTCTCTGATATCACTTTCTGATTCTAGGAGAAAATAGTAACATGATATTAAATTATTAAAAAAAATTTTTAGGTTTCCTTTACAATTTCCACCTTGATTGTAACCAGAATTCAGTATGTACTCACTAACACTCTTAAAAGTTTTTGAAACTTTGAAGCTAACGCATATCCAGGAAGTGATTTTTTTTTTATATCTTAAAAGACAAACTGAATTCCAATGTCACCTGTCAGGAAAGGAATCAGAAAAAAACTGTTTTCTTCTCACCAACTCTAATTTACTCTTTATTCCATGGAAAAAAACCCCACAATTTCCAGTGATTTAAATTTGCAACTACTGTAGATTTATCTTTGACTAAGTTCTCTTATGAAAAATAACTTTAAAAAGAAAAGGAGAATAAACACATGCAGAGAAATGATCTGACTGCCTGAGGAAACAAGGTACTGCTCTCAGTTGACTTCCAAAGAGAAACAACGGTAACATGGTAAATTTTTAACACTACGTCTGATGCTGTCAATGCCAATGTTAAGTATTTTACAGGTTTTACTGAATTATAAAACTGAATATAGAAATAGATGTAGATGCAAAACTCAAAAAAATGAAATGGAAAAGTGCTAAATGCTCCAACAGACACAATATTTAATGAATCACCATTTTTATGCTATTGACAGATCAGGTCCCATGGAAATAATTTCACTGTGCACCTGTTTTGACTAAACTTGATAGTCATCTTCTACAAATTATAATACGTTCTTTAGTGTTTTATTTTTTAAAATACATTTAATGCACGAAAACTGGTAGTTTCTATGCATCTGTGTTTTAGACGCAACATAAATACTTGACTGACAAAAGCAAGATTTTACAGGTTGTGAGACACCTCTCTGCACATAATAATGAAAAAATACAGTAGTTCTCTTTAGAGATAACAAAAGCAAAATTCAATATAACTGTATCTTAAGACTGCATCCAACAAAAGGTAGCAAAGTTTTTCAGGCCCAGAACAAAACCCTACAAAAGAAAAGGAAGAAAACAGAGCAAGTGTTGTAAGCTTACCATTTCCTAAGCTATGTCATTTATTCTTTATACCGTATTTCTTTCAGTAACATGAAATATACAACTTTTAGGCAAAAGGAAAAAATTACCAAGGGAGATACAGACAAGAAAGGTCTAAGCCATCTGGGTGGTTTTTACTGTCTACTTATGACATCTGAAATAAGGAACTAATAAAGTGTTAAAGGGCTAACAGGTTTTATAGGAGTGTTACTCTTGCTTTTTATTTTTGATAATGATTTTCAAGACAACCTTAGCCCATCATCACCAGAACATCTACACATCTTCAACTCAGATCAAGGGGAAGAACTAATGACCCAGTTGTATGCACATCACAAATTGCTAAGTCCTATCACTGAATTTTTTTCTGTCAGTAGATGGCAGAGATAATGCAAAATCCTTTTGGTTTTTATTCACCAGGTAGTTCAGGTCAAATTTGTACTCTCCATTATTTTCCTCTTATCTGACTACAGGCACCCAGTATAATTTATTACATAAATGACAAAACCAGAATGAATACTCAATTATCATTCACTTGTTAATACCTTTAACAAAGTCAGTTTGTTCAAAATACATAAAATATATACTACCATAAAATGAAAAATGTACTCACCTTCTTGACTCTCTAGCCGTATTTTGATATAATCCAGGCAAAACTGCAAGACAACATAATAGTAAGATTTCACATCTTCTCCAAACCAAAACTGACTGAAAGCCTTTTAACTGTTAGTAAATACATTTCAGTTGACTAAGTACTTCAGTAATAAACATTTTAAAACTAAAATTTTAAATGTTAAATTGTTTTAAGAAAACAAAATGTACATTTTAGCACAACTCAAGGAGGCAAGCTTATTCGTTAGAACTCAAGAGTCTCTTTCAGAGAACTGCTGAACTTTAGATCTCTCCCAAGTACTCCATTTCCAAAAGTATTTACAATACCTTGAAAAACATAACAAATTGTATTTCTTCAGAAGAGAATGTTATCTATCATTATTTAAGCAAATTAAAAAAAAAAAATAGGGTTTTGCAGAAAGGTGGAAAGAACAGGTAACACCTCTGTGCTGCTTCTGTGGTTACCTCAACAAGAAGGCTGCATTTTATTTGGCTTACTGCATACAACTAACGTTCAGTGCCTCCTTGAAAACCTCCGTGTAACTTGGAAGGCTAACAAAAAAACCCAATTGTTCTATAGAAGCAAAATTAATTCACCTGTTGGACAATGCTTCTTCCTCCCACCTATCGATATCCACTTTTTTTGTTGCTGTTGTTTTCAATTTTCTTAAGAAATGCATACTAACCCATAACCCCCCAGCAACCAAGTAAACAGGATTTTCAAGGCTTTTGCAGGCACAATGTTTCTATTAAAAACGAGAGCTAGACTGCAGGTGCTAGCACGCAATAGTAATTTGAGTTTCTTTGGAAATCATGGCCTCTGAAATTATGGACAAAATCACTGTTCCACAGACAAAGGCAAAATATTACATTTGTTCAAATATTAAAATAACAATGTCCATGAAAACCTGAAAGGAGAGCTGTCAAATAACAAATTTACTTACAATCACAGGTTCCACTACCATTCTTCGTAGCGTTCCTATTCGTATACTTCGACAGTTCAGAATGACACTTTCACAGGAATTTTGATAATTTAGAGGTACAGCCTCGGTTACGATCTCTTGAGAAATAACTTTACGACGTTTTATTGGAGTGTCAGACAGAATGTTCCCAAACTGAAAAGTAATTTTCAAGGTTTCAGAATGTCTCACTAAGGCTTATTGCTAAACCAAGCTTGTTAAAACTAAGGACTAAATTTTCAGCTAGTTTTCTGTTGGTCAACAGGATTACTTGCCAGAGCTTCCACCTCATATACAGAAGGTAGGTATTTACTAAAAGACTTTTTGGGATCCTGAGGATGTTAACATTGCTACATTCAAGAAGAAAAAAAAAAAGGTAAGCTGACACTTGTAGACATCTTGTTAACATTTTCAAATCACGAATAGTGCTTCTAAAATTGCCGAAACCAATTTAATTTTAATCATTTTGAAACACTGTGCAGCCTTGCAAAACCAAGTTATTTTTAATATATTTTGTTTATTTAGATAAAAACACTAATGGTCTAAAAATACAACAATGTATTTTTTACATCATTGTATTTTGGGGTTTTTTTTCAGTTTTTGTTAATCCAAGCTTTTGGTGACCAAGTAATTTTTGAGGTACAATGCATCACCACATTAGCAGAGTAGAATCTTCCAGAAATATAAATAAATAAGCCAAATCAGAATTCCTCAAGGCATCTCTACAGAACTACTAATATGTTTATAGGATAGATTCCAGGGTCAGAAGACTAAATACTGAAAGAAGGCCATGTGGAGTTTGGCTCCAATTCAAGAAAGTCTCCAGATGCTGACTGAAGCTGTAATCTCAATGAAGTATCCTGTTTATCAACAGAACAATCTTACAAAAAACCTATTAAAATGAAATAAAGCCTGCTGATAGCTATCAGATTAATGTATTTATTTGTTTTATGGCTTATATTGCTCTAGTTTGTTGAAGACTTTTCTGTACACTAGTCTTCTCTTTGGTATTTATATTGTTTCATAAAGCTGTCCATGAATAAACATTCTTTTTTGTTACAAAAAACAATTAAACTCCCACAGAAAAACATTCTAAGAGATTCAGTATTCTATTAAGACTAAATCTCAAAAATTATTTCCAAGTCCCTAATCACTAGCCTCCCTTGGCAATAATTCAAAATATACTTTTGGATGCTTCATTTAATACACTGAAGAAGGTAGGGATCTAAACCTCTCTAATTAACATGTTTTCCTAGGACTCATGCCGAAGAGAGCTTTTCATTTTTGTCTGCTGGACTGGCTAAATATTATTAAAAGCTTAAAACAAATCACAGACAAACAATAAAACAGCAAACACCAAAGTGGTGCCATATTCAAGTACCCTCCTTTAGTGAAGAATTAATGAACATTTTAAGAGAAAAAACTGAATAGAGCTTTTTTCTATCATACATAGCAAAACTGTTGTGATACCTGTGATTCTTGGTCTTGAATCAATTTGTGTTATACTTCACCAAAAAAAAAGATCTATTTCCCTTGTTTTCAGATCTAAGCTCTTTTCTACTTTTATCTAAAATATGCAGTTAAATTCCAGTTTTAAAACTGGTTCGTAAAGACTAGTGAACAGGAACATATGGATGTACAAAGAAAAACATTTGAGAGAGTTTCAGAAGTCTTCAACACCAGCGCCTTCACAATGCAGTGCTTTCAGTTAATTCAGCACATACTGCCAGAATAATTTAATTCAGAACTTTTTATAATTCAGCCTTTTAGCCCCATAGTTTTATTGTAGGCTAGAGGTTCACAGCTTTATATTGATAGTGATGACTAATTATACACTACATTATAAACATCCATAGTTTTATCAATTACAGCACTAGAATGTTGGCTTCTGAATCTCTACACAGCATGAAGGTTTTGGCATCAGCACTTTAGTGTTCTAACTCAGAAAACACAAAGGACTAGAGATCTGATCAGATACTCTTGTTGAATCAAACTCACAATAGTGAAACTGGACAAGTGACTCAAGAACGGTTTTTCATCAGCACTATTAATTCAATACCAATTGTCACAGGAAATTTATTCCTCTTAATGGTTCCCTACTGAGACAGCTTTTAACACAGCATGAAATCTGTCCCTTTTGACCACACTTAAGGTGTCTGCTCATGGTGCATTTTTTTGTCTTTGTTTATGCAATTCTTACAATAATATTCAACTAAAAAACAAAAGCCCCATCACAAAATCCCTAAAATAAGTGCTATTAGTTGGGACAGTTCTTGAAGTATTTTAATTTTCAAGGGCCACTATTGATACAAGTGTCTCTTTTCAAGTTTAACTTTGTATGTCTGAAGTTTAAACAGGCAACAGTTGGTCCTGACATTCTTCTGCAAACTAAGCCTGAGCTTCATAGAGAATCCCTGCCCAGTCTCAAAGAGTAAACATTCAACACAGAAGCATTTATGTTAACAGCATAATTCAAATCATCATGAAAGCTTGCAAAAACATAATGAACGCATTTTCTTAGCTTTCCAGTATTATGTAGGCCGAGATACTACTTGATTAGCTGCTGAATAAGAAAAACAATCAAAGACAGTCAAATTCTGACAATGCGAAACAAGGCTTTACATATTCCGTTTATTATTTGATTTCTGTTTTCTTTAAACAAAGCATTAAATAGTACCTGATCTTTCATTCTTGCTTTTCTTGGTAGTGTGACTGCAATTTCTGTATCTGTTGTTATACTACCTATTCTCTGTTCTATTCCACAACTGTTCTCCTTTAATGCTGCTTCCACCTTTCCTGTAGAAGGAGCTGGGGAGGAGCGGGCTGAATCTGCAGGACGAGGTGAAATGCTTTCCATTCTCCTAGTGCTGCCACTATTCTCCTCCTCATCATCATCACTAGACAAAACAACTAAACAGAAAATATTAAATTCTCAACCACTAAATTTTTCTGTAACAGAAATTTCTTTTCAAGTAATAGTTTAAAAGTAATTTATATAGTAGTCCTGCAGTGCCAAAAAAAGTCCGCATGTATCATTATATTATGCTTTTATTAATGTGAATTTGGAATCTGCTTGCAGGTGCTCTCTCCCTTGTTTTTCATTTCTCACAACTAACTCTACAAAAAATGGGTATCATTAATCCACTTTTAGACCTGAAGCCATACTTTTCTTGGTTCAATCAAGAATTGACAGTAAATAATGCAACTTAAAAATCAACAAGAGAAATTATGACTGAAATCATTCAAATCAATAGGACAACGTGGTCTAATAAAATAAGCACAGCACCAGAAACATAATTTCTCCATTCCATCCTTCCTGCTTATAAATTGAGATTACATGAGAAAGCACAAAAATTAACATTTTACAAACTATGAAATTTAAATAGATGTGTAGCTCAAAAGAAAAGGGGGAAAATATTAAATAAAAATAAAACACTGCCTTTCCCTTTGGGAGAATGAATGATGGAATTCTGCTAAGAATGATTTTTCTAAAACTATAAAGTGTCTTTTTTAAACAAACAAACAAAAAAATAACAAAATAATTTTTGTTTTCCCCAATCTTCATCTTTCTTGGAGAGTACCTCTGCATATGAAAAGGAAATTATTAAAAGTTCTGTCCCCCTTCCCCAAGAACATATACACAAAAAAATTCCATGCAACATCAGTAATGTAAACCTGCACAAACAGTTCCTTCATTTTACAGTATTTTGGGTTTCCAGCTCAGGGCTGTAGTCATAAAAAAGTACTTACTTGGATCATTTAGTTCAGACGGTCTTGTACTTCTCTGTCGTAAGCTTCCTGTAATTTTAGGGTTTTTTGTCCCAGTTATAAGACCAACTTTTCCATTGTGTCGTAACATAGAATGTCCTACAACTTCATTACTCAGTAGAATATCCGCTGGACCTTTTCCAACAGCAGAACTATAAAACTTCTTTGTGCTGAACCCTGTACCTGAAGATTTCTGCCCTGTTGAATTCTGATGTATTGAAGAACGTGATAAAGGTCCCACAGATTCACTTAATGTCACAGTTTGTCTGGAGACTCTTTGCAAATCCTTTAGAGAAGCACTTTCACAATGTCGGCATTTGGTCTGATTTTCATTTGCCCTCCCACAATTTGGGCAATCAGTAGAATAATCAATCTGTTCCAAAAGGTAAAGGAGAAACACACACACAATCAGTAACTGTAAGGAAAAACATACCATTAACAAATCTTGCACTTAATTTCTGTTCAGAATGAATCACAGAATCACTTAGGTTGGAAAAGACCTTTACTATCATGGAGTCCAACCATTAACCCAGCACTGCCAAGTCACCACTAAACCACATCCCCAGGTGCCACATTGACATATCTTTTAAATACCTCCAGGGATGGTGACTCAATCATGTCCCTGGGCATTACCTGAAAACCCTTTTGCTGACGAAGCTTTTCATAATATCCAAAGGAGACTGACAACACTATGTTAGCAATTACAGTAAGCAAAGAAAGCAAACATTAAAATAAAATTTGATTTTTTTTTTTTAAAGAAAATGAAAAACAATCTAACAGGAACAAATGCCATTTGTGGCAATTTTTGAAAAAGTGATTAATGCTGGACAATTCAGATTTTCCTTCTTGCTTTTTTTCCCTTAAGTAACAACACTGTTCAGGTACATCTATATCCATCAGCAAGATCATCCTGTTTTATAATTCCTGTAAAAAGAGTTTCATTGTGAAATAACATAAGGATCCACAGAGCAATGCTAAAGAAGACTCGAAGAAACCTCGTAGGTCAAAGTAATTTGTCTTTCCAAGATGTCTTCTAACAGCCTGGCAAGGTAAGCAGGAAAAATCACTCCTCAAGAGAGGGGAAGAAAAAGAAAAGTAAATACATTGCTCTAGAGTTCATTATCTCCGAAAAGAAAACAGGACTTGAGGAATAGGAGTTCCCCAAACTTACAAGAAAACAGGGGTTCAAGGAAAAATGTGTATTCTATCACTGCAAACACAGAGGTCTCTTTTGTTTTTCTCACATGTACTAGGTCCAACTTAATTATGTATTACAAGTGTAGAACTTGGACTTCTAAATTTAAGGGATTCAATACTAACACATAAACTACGGAATGTGTACCAAACTGAACACAGGACACCTCTAGAGGCTAAATTTAGTGCACGTTATTGTCTCCTGGAACACTGAACTCAAAAGGTGTAACCACTGTACTGTAAACTACTGAAGATAATAAATACCTACATCCCACCAAAACCTCTTGGAACCTACTTTCAGAACACAGTTATCGCAATCTACACCACCCGCACTCCCAGCCATGAACATGCTTCCAAGACTTCCTAAGGTGTAATAAAATGACAAAGTATTATTTTTACTAAATTTCTGCAACTTAAGAGAGCTACACATACTGTAGAGAAACAAAAAAATTGCCCAGTGTATAACATATATCAGACCTTTAAAACCTGAGTGGTGGGAGGAGGTAGCAAGTGACATGAAAACCAGTTGTGCCTCAGTGCTGTTACCAGATGTAGTTCTTAGAAAGTTACTGCTTATCATATCAAAGAATTTCAATAAGACATTAAAATATTCACAAAAAGGTACCAACTGTACCTGAAGGATCTTAGGTATAGAGTAACTGCACTTCAACCACACACCAAGAATTTTAAGCTAGTTTCTTTATTAACATCATATTAATTAACTAAATATGCAATGGAAATGCGTAAGAGCAGTACCAAGTGTTTCTGCCTAACAAAGAAATACAGTCTGACTTACTTTCTAATACACAAGAGCAAGCACAAGCTAAATATATACAATAATCATAGATCTAGGATTAATTTTTTTAATCAAGATCTCCTTACAGGAAGTTTTGCTTTGATAGTCATACAGTGACCATGGGGGGCATTATGAAATTTCCATAGTAACCTGTGAAGTTGATAAAAATAGAGAGCCTTACAAGAATTTCAAAAATATCTTACATCCGATATTCAGAAAAGTTCGTGACAAAAACATGTTGGTTGGCTGCATCTAGACCATAGACAATACCATTTGGATACTAAAAAGACCTAGTTTCACTGAAAAAGCAAGCAACTTAGTAAGAAGTACTTGCATTTTTTGAGGGTTTTTTTGCTGTTTTGAGTACAAAAAAATCATGACATTATCAGTCTCCAGTTTACCAATCACCCATTCAATTAAATCGCAGACTCTTTTTCTTTTCAAATTCTTTTTCTGTTCAAATCAAAATATAAATATTTCATGGCTAGTATCAATATTAGCATTTAAATATATCACTGTAACTTATTTTTATTTGTGTAAATCTTCCTCCCAACTCTAAGGATTTTTAAAACATTATCTTGTTTCACCCCTTCAAAGTCTGCTTTTAAAATATGCATCAATTTTTAACATTAAACAAGAGTGTACATGTTTTTAAAATCTAACCCACCTTTGACTGAGTTAAGCATCTTTTTGTAGCAGAAGATTGACTCAAGTCAGATTGATATGAATTGCAGTGACTTTTCTGTCGCACCTTTCTCTTAATTTCACATTCTGATTCTGACTCTTCTGTATTTTCCATTACACTGTCTAGGAGAGAAAAAATGCAAAAATGTTAACATGAAATGTCCACTCATATGCTGTTATATTTATGATCAACTTAGTTCTTTACATACACTAACTTGAGCCAAACAAACACCTTTTTAAACTTCCAACAAACTACACTGCTTCAAGTATCTCATGATTAGTTGTATGAGTAAGAAAAAATTCTGCAAAGCAAATTCAAACATGTTGTTTTACTAATACTGTCTCAGTGTCTCTCAGTGACAATTTGTATCTTAGTATCTTTGGAGGAGGCTTTGGATTTGCAAGTCTATACTAACTTCAAACAGAAGGTCCGCTGCCAAAAGTAGGAAGGGATGCTAGATTATGCTGTTGATAATCTTTACTACACAATTACTGATGAATGCATTTAGAATAATTGTGAATGTTCTGCGTAATTACAATGTCACAGAATCATCAACATTGGAAGAGACTTTGAAGATCATCTAGTCCAACTATCAAACTGGCACCACCAAAATCACCCCTTAACGAAATCCTCACGTGCCACATCCAGACACCTCTTGAACACTTCCAGAGACGGTGACTCTGCCGCTCCATGTGTAACTTATTCCAATGCCTAACCACTCTTTCAGTGAAAAGATTTTTTCAAATATCTAATCTGAACCTTCCCTGGCACAACATAAGGCCTTTACATCTTGTCCTTTCACCTGAGACATGGCAGAAAAGACTGCACCCCACCTGGCTAGAGCATCCTTTCAGGTAGTTGTAGAGAGCAATAAGGTCTCCCGAGCCTCCTTTACTCCAGACTAAACACCCCCAGTTCCCCCTCATAGGACTTGTGCTCCAGACCCTTCACCAGCTTCATCGCCCTTTCCAAACACATCCCAGCACCTCAATGTCCTTTTTGAAGTGAGGGGCCCAGAACTGGACACAGCACTTGAGGTGCAGCCTCGCCAGTGCTGAGCCATCACTTTTTCCTAGTTCTGCTGTCCACTATTCTTGATACAGACCAAGATGCCAGTGGCCACCTTGGCCACCTGGGCACACTGCCAGGTGTAAATCAGCAGATTCACTTCTTCAACACAAGACACAGCAGTACAGTGAATTATAGTGTTTTATACTGGAGCATTCATTTAAATACTGTAAGAGTTTAGGAACCTATGAATTAAAATCTCACCCTGTGCATTGTAAGAAAGGGAGTATGTTGCATAAGAGTACCTCAATTAGATTTAATGTAAAAGTGCTATTTATATTCCCTAGTTTAATTTCAGTCTCCATATTGGAACTTTTTTAAGACTGCCTTTTCTTCAAAAGCTATGAATACTTTTTCAATATACATACTGATGATCTCACAAACATCCTACTATCAGACCACATCTCAAAACTACAGAATACCTTGTTTTCAAAAAAGAAACAATAAAAGGTGAGGTTTTTTCTAAGTTAACTTACTTTTGAGTAGTACTGCTGAAATTCTGCTTAACATTAACCTAAAATGGCACAGCAAAACAACTTACCAGTGTAGATGGCTATGCAACTGAATAGCAGGTTTACAGAGTGTATCTGTACTAACAAAGCTTAACAAAACACAAAAGGGAGTTTTCTTTTCCAGTTTCACAACTTCCACACCTCAAGGCAAACTACATTTTCTCTATTGCATCTCTGTCAATTCTCCCCAACAACAATATAGGACTGGATTTCAGCTGAGGTACAGAGCAGTGCTGATGCTGCTCTTCTATTAACTCCCTCAGTGTGTCAATATACCAAGTGTCATATTGCTCTCAGACTTAACACTACTACAGAAGTTTCTCATCAATAATTCACAAACAAGCTGGAGGCCTGGGATCAGACTGGATGATCTCCAGAGATCTGGTCCATCTTCAATTCTGTGACTCTAAATTTTCCCTGATTTCTGTTGTTTTTAAAGTAACTGAAGCCTGATTTAAAATTAATTATTGCAAGACTGAACTTGTTGCAGAAATCTGTCAAAAAGGGCAAAATGCTCACTTCATGCACAAACTTGTATAAATCTAGAATAACATGATGTAAGGCTATAAATATATATCTACACATATATATACACACACTAAAGGTTATATAAGATTTGGCAACACACCCATATTCAAAAAATTATTCTGCTTAAAAGAAATGAGAACTCTAAAGATAACTTACCCGCTCCTTGAGACCGTGGTAATCTAATGTGGTCTGCCTCTACTTTCTGAAGCTGAGGTGGGTATTCTTTTCTGGAAAATTAATTAGATGTATGGTTGTTCTTTCAACAGACACCATTATAATTTAGTCACAACTATACATGAACAAAATAAACCTGAAATGTATCTGAAAGCTACAAATAAGTAACTTCTCCTATTACAAATGTACACTTAAAAAAGTATTACCAGAATGCTAGGAACAGCCAGAGCAAATGTCTTAGAAGTGTTTCTAATCTAAATCTCCTCTGATAATCATCAACAGTTCACAAGTCTCTCACTTGCAGACCCAAGTCTCCAAATACTGAAGCCTGCACCTTCCCCTCCTCCTCCTCATTCATGAAATACAAGACAGATACTTTAAAAAGCCAAGAATAGAAACAAATATTATTTTAATATTAAAGTAGATTCCACAAGTTCCACAACTTAAAAAACAGGAAAAGAAGATGCAAAACAGAGGGAAGAGATCTGACGTCAAAAACTGTTGTGGCCAGAAACCAGAAAGAACACAGGATAAAACACAGTTCCTATATATTTGTTTTTAAAATATTGTAATTAATTTAGACAAATTACTGTTGGTGTAATCTGCATAATAAAGATATCACATATCTTTTGTGTAAATTAATGCAATATAAGGCGTAATAGTAAGATCTCTTTAAGACTCCTGAAAGATATTTTCAGTTTACACACAGGTGTCAAATTACGCTACCACCAAATTAAGATTCCTAAAGTTCACTGCATCTCAGTTACTGTTTGTGGCACTTTTCTTTCTCAGTGCTTCCTCTGCCCTGAAGCTGTAGGTTACTGTCCCTGTCACAACAGAAGATGGCATGCACCTAAAACACAGGAGGCCTTGCCAACCTCAGCAGAAACTGGTTTTATTGGCAAGTTAAGCAATGGGCTGCAAATAGGCCACACAAATCCCATCCTGCTGCCTCTGATTACAATCAACAGAAAAAGGGGTGAAGCACACAGCTGTAGGCAGTAACACCTCCAACTAACAGCTTAATTTTGAGGACCCACCTGAAAAAAATTCGGCTATGGCTGATGTAGACTTCAGCACTGATAAAATAAGATTTTATTTCTTCCAGGACAGCATTTCCTAATGTATCAAATTATAGAAACTTTGAATTTTCTGCATTTCTAGGTAATATTTCTCAGGGCCTTCACATATTTTATTATTAACTAACAGCTGTTGTCTGACAAGTCATAATTACCTTTCAATAGTATTTCATAACAACATGTCTTGTTTTGAACATAATCACTTTTAGAAAAATTATTTTCTAACACTGAAATTATATTTGGGAGAAACGATATTGAAACTATTTGTCATTTAATTGAAAGCAAACAATAAAGCAAATGATATGGGAGATTTAGAAAACTACGATTTCTTTTAAAATGTAGTTGACAATTCAAGGTCTCTGGACATTTCTAATTTACAATTTTTCTTCTAAGAATCAAATGATTGTATTGCATTTTTAACATGCAATAAATATTTATCATTTTAAGATGATAAATTCATTATTTACCATATATGGTTAAATAATTCTTTTACAATAAATACAGTAGCATTATCTACCCCTGTCTGAATTTCACGTTAGCAGCACAGACTCATACTGATACCTACTCAATGACCAAACACTTGCAAGAATATAGAACAGCTAGCAAAAAACGTGTATCTTTTTTCCTCTACAATACAGAATTGTTACTCTTATGCTCACAATGAAGCAGTAGCACCTAAACCTAACTCACAAAAACCAGCTCCAAATCAACTGAGGCTTTCCAGCAAAGTTTAGTGCGGTTAGCAATTCAACGTCAGGCTTCAAGTTGCTTTGAATTAGAAAGAAAAGTGAAGATGATTTCAAACACTACTTAATTTCAGATTTCATCTAAAAAGAAAAATGCTTTCTTGGAGACAGTGACAGCACTCCCACATGAAGGCAGAAGCACTAAGTGCCTCCTACTAGTTTCCTTTCCTGAAAAACCCCCACACAAACACGAAGGCAGAGCCCACCACCACAAAGATTTACAGACTACAGAACTAGGTTGCCCATCTCAGCACAATGTTTGTTGCCATCTGAACACTTCACCTTCTCCAGTAAAGCACTTAGTACACTGAGCCATTTAATTGCATGCGAGATCAGACACAGAACGGAAACTGTGGTGCTTTTTTAAATTTAACATGACACATGCTCAATTAATACGCTGTTAACCTCTAACCAAAACTAATTCTTCCATTTCAACAGGAATAACTGAGAGATCAAACATCTGAACAGATCAAGATGCAAGACTACCTACATACTGTGTCTAACAGTTAAAAATACCAAGAAATACAACAACAGTTAAAACCCCCAGAAATACAATATTGATTGCTGTTCCTACCATCCTAGTAGATATTTAAAATATACTTTTTTTTTTGCCTGTTACATTTCCTAAAAATATTTATGAGATTCAGATTTTGCTTCAAGAACACGGCTCCATGCTCAGAGGTTAAATAATTTTAGGCATCTCATTTATCTCATCCGTTATAAGCACTTTTAATACCTTTAAGTACGAGGAAAGTAGACCGATATTTGATAAAAGCAATCTCAAGAAGCAGTAAAGCATCGAACACAAAACATTAATCACAGGCTTTTTCTGCAACAGACAGGACCGAATACTGAGGCTGTCTGGACTGGGCAGAGTTAGGAACTTTTGACATATCTTAACAGCTAAGTCCTAGAGTATTCTTGACTAAGCATGTTTTTCCCAGACTGAATGGTGTCACTGATTTTGTATTTTCAGCAAACATTCATGATTACTGCCATATTCCTTTACTGGTGGAATTGGACCTTAATATCTTCACGTTGGACTGATAGACAGACCTCCATAACACCCTCTAACCAAACTGACATTTTCACTTTATTTCTTCGATAGAAAAACAAACAAAGAAAAACAAAACAAAAAACCAACCAAACAAACACACACACAAAAAAAAAAAAGAAACCAACCAAACAAAAAAGCAGGGCAAGGGAAAAGGCAGGACCACAATTTCTGGCTATGCCAGAAAGAAATAAAGAAACAGCCGGACCTGGGAATTTGTGCCACCCGCAATTTGGTACACCACATCAAAAAGGTTGCACCAACTCCTAACTTTGTTGAGGTGTAGGCTTACGCAAGAGCTGTGTTTAATGTGCAGCCTGGCTCTTTGAGAGGCCACCTTATTCAACCTTTCCTCTGCTTCTGTATGCTACTATTTGGAGATATACCACTGCAGGCAGGCTGTTGGTTTTTACATTACACAAAAGGAGAGTAAAGCACGGTAAGACTGAAGCACCAAGCTGCTGAGGTGAGATTTACCTGCAGCACATCTTATAGGAAAAACAGAGTGAAAAAGTAAAAAGCTGAAAAGAGAAGGAGCAGCACAGGGAACAGGGTTTTTAGTACACAGGTCAGTAACCCCATCTGGCTCAGGAAGTCAGGACTTGCTGCTGTACTTATCATGAAAGTAATGTTGAAAACTAAATTTAGCAGCTCCTGCCTACATCATCTTCCCCCTGCTAGTACAGCAACAAAAAGCAGGGAAAGAAAAAAAGAAGGTACCCAATAGTATTGGGTTAAGAAGCAGCAGGTGTCTCCAGGAGAAAATAAAGATCATACCAGCATGGAATGCAACCCTTGTGTTCTATGCCATTCAGTGACACTAACTGGCTGGTGAGTGTGATAGTTCTTTTAAGAAGTAACAAAAGGCAGTAAACCAGAAAGGTTTGACTTTATTACTGAATTTGAAGTAAATCTGGAAAATCCTGAATTCACAAAGAATTGTGTTATTTTTAGCATTATTGGTTAAACATTATATACACTTTTTACACAAATCAACCTGGTATCAAGCTCATACTGCCAAAAATCACCTACATAGACAGGATACTTATAAAAACTCAATGAATTCATTACTATCCACAGAACATTTCCACTAACATATACATATAAACTACATATGAAGAAAAACAATTGTATGGTATTTCATACTGCTAACAAAATATTAATAGCAGTAAACTAAATGCAAAACAAGTAAGAAATGAGCAATCAAAAACCAGTGTTTCTGGTTTTGGTATACATTTTCTGCTAATTACTTTAAACATATATACTTCATGAACAAAACACATACAGTAATGCAATAAAAATCTTTAATGCTATTCAAACCAAGCCGAGACAATAGTGAAAGTTGTTAAATAGCCTACTAAGATCTGCTTCAGAATCATTCTATTACACAAAGTCTGCTGCTTTACAAAAAGAATTAGCAGAATGTTTATCTAATTTGACATTGGTTATATGAATAGAGAGATAAATTTCCACTGGAAATGTATCCAAAGTTCACATTAACACAGTGTTATTTAGAGGTGAATGTAAAAGTCCTTTTTCAGTAAAAAGGAGTAAGTGATCCACAAACACACAGCAAAAGATAACCAACCCTCCCATCACAAATGAGCAGATATGATTTCCTGGATTAAATATTCTTTAACTAGCATTGCTACAGCACTCAATCAGTTAATTTACTTAATGCTCATTGCCATGCTCATTTGATCAACAGTAAGCTTACCTTTCCTTTCGGTCCAGATTGCTTAAAATATGAAAAAAGAAAAAAACACATAAGATGCAAAGCCCCACATGTGTTGCACATCACTAAATGCAAAGCTTATTAAATATAAACTATAACTGTTTCATTGTCTGTTGCACTCCCTGGACTAGTTTTCTAACAAGCACTGTAATTTTTTATCACATTTTTGTAAGAGTAATTAGAAATGCACAAACATTACTTCAAAGACAGCGACAGTCAGTGGTCTAAATGTTACATTGACTTGAGTCTTTTTCAATGTGTAAATTTGATTAATTCTGATCTTAACCTGGTCATGTCAATTCACTTGCAATGTCGAAGATGGTAAGACAGAATCCCAACACATGAATTAATATCATGCTTAATTTCCAATCACAGAATCATTAAGGTTGGAAAAGACCTCAAAGACAATGGGCCAACCATTAAAACAATCCCCAATTGCCACACAAAGAATTTAAAAAATTATGTAAGAACTTGTTTCTAACCATTAAAAAAAATATTTTAAGTGTTTAATTGAGAAAAAGATTTCAGAAAGCAGTCTTTAAATATTTAAGAAACCACATGCAAAAGCTAGAGAAGGATAGACAAATCTCTTTCTGAGGTTTGGGCTAAAAAAAAGTCTTACAAAATATTTAGGAACCAGTTTCACAAGCATCTCCTTTAACGTAAGTTAACATATAACTGAATGTAGCTGATGTTCACAACTCTAGTCCTCTGTATGCCAAGACTCATGTAAAAACAGATCTTCAAAATTTGCAACATGGAATGCTGTAAGCTTTTAATCAATGTGACTGTTCCTCCCAACCATCAAAAGCCTAATGACCTTCTGTCACATATGCATTACGCTAACAGTATTCTAAAATGGAACAAATTCAGATTGTTTCCTGTTTTACTTCAGTCACACTAAACAGAATACTATTGTTAGAGAGTAATAAAAACACATGCTCCTTTCCTTTTCACAACCAAAACACAATAGAGCAAACTTTAATTCTCTTGTTACTCAGAAAACGGCAGGAGTGGAAGTAAGGCAGGTGAGAACATAGTCATGATAATCCTACAGAATGCAGTATGAAAACACATTTCATCTCCATAGTGCTCTGGAAAGAGAGTAAAAGGACTTCAAAACTGAATGGGACCACAGCAACTTAGACTGGGCTGCAGGTAATTGGCCAATGCTGTGTGACGGTGCGGAAAAATTGCTTCTAACTGGATCTAGCCTTCACAAACAATAAACACTGCTTTTGTGCAGGCCACATCTGAGTTTATAAATCCAGTCAGATTCAAACCATATCTGCATGGAGCCATATCCACTATCTTTGTATTCCTGGCACAATTAAGACAAAACATGGATTACCCGTTCACAGGTGTGGTAAAGAATCACACTGTGAAGGAACACACACTTAATGCTAGGGAAACTTAGAGGCAGGAGAAAAATTTCCAGAATGTCTTATACTGTACACCATCATTATATTAGATGCCTCACTTGCTTGTTTTAAAATCCCTTATTAATATAATGCATTTAAATGAATTCTCCTTTTTACATCTCACAAAGATTATGAAATGAGAACCCTGGACAGATACAGGAATTATAACGATCAGTGTCTCTTCCACTTGCTTCATGCAGCTCATGCATAAGATTTGTTCCACATGCTGTACATACAAGTTATTTCAGTGTTAAGTTTTACAGAAGAGTCAATAGCAAAAGACAGAACTATGTATCCATTAAATGAAGCAAAATAGTTTGAACCAACTACAATACTAGGCCAAGCTATATCTGAAAATCTGTTGTATCAGAAGTGAACAAATTTTAATTTAATCCTCAGATTCCACTGGAACAAACACGAATAATATTCATCATAATATTACTTTGAAATATCAATTTTGTTGTACTAGAAACTTGATTTTAAATATGAGTGCAACCAATACTCAGACAGACTTTAAGTTAACATGCACATGCAAAAAATTTGCAGAAAGAGGTAAGAAACACAGTACAAATCACAAACTTCAAATTCAATCTGACAGAGATTACAACTGAGTTGCATAATTAGTTTGCCCCATGTGACACTATCCCCATTCAAAAAACCCTGTATAAATAACATCAGTGCCCAGAGACTCAAACTGCTCAGAACTAATCCATTCATGTTTTTATTTTCTGTTATCCTTTCAAGAATCTACCATAAGTTTACGTCAATAGATTAGGTTAGATAAAATTATTTTCCCCATGTTGTTACTGACCACCATACCATAACACAATTCCATAAGTGCAAACAAGGAACCCAACTTTGAGGGGTTGTGGGTTTTTTTCTACACTAATTTACAGGTGATGCAATTTCCATGGTACAAGCTGTTCTGTCTTAATATATACCTATAATTTTATTCTTGCTTTGCCACTCACATTTTCTGCATATAGTCATTTTTAAAGAATCACCATCATAGCATTTACTTTTAAATTCAACTATTGCCTAATGTCAGTAAAGACTAGCAAAAAAGGGATAAAAAAATTCCTACACAACAAAAAATACATGACCAAAAAACATTACACATTTCATATGGGATTGCTTTGACTATTTCTGGCCTTTAAAATTCCAAAATATTCCTAGTTTAAGAGTTAATTTTCTGGTGCTAATATAAGTGAACAACAATAACAATCCTAAAAGAAAAAATACTAGAAACACTCAAGATGACTATTATCCAATTACTTCACCCAATACTCAGCCTATGTTATTGTGAAAAATACTTCTTGATAAATTTAGGAGGGGACAAAGTCATCAAAGCAAAATTACTATTAAATTGTTCAGCTGAGCCTGGTCTCTCTCCTCAGGGACTCTCACCCACGCACCAAAATGGGCGACCTTTTATCTCCTGCCCAGCCCGGGGCGGTCCCTGTCCCCTTTCCCATTGGCTGGGTACTCAGGGACTCACATTCTCTCTGGACCACCTACTTTGCCCCTCCCCACTTCTGCCTTTTTTGAGAAGTCTTTAGCAAAGCCTTTCCTACTGGTTCTTAACAACTCTTGCAGGTGGGCAAGGAACAGTCTAAACCACATCTAAGCAAGAAAGAAGGGTTAGCCTCTCCCCCCCCAATCACTCTGGCTTCAGCAAAACATTGCTTTATTTCTCATATTATGCATTAGCTTTCTTTCTGCACGTCACACGTGCCAAGTCACTACCTTTTTTTCTTCACATTACATTGTAGGTTTAAAAAGAAACAAGTCCCACAGGCAAGAGAAAGGCAAACAGGCAAGTCTAACATCCCCTGAAGATTAAGAATCTCTGGAGCACGTGGAAGAAACTTATGACACTCAACTTGGTAAGATGAATTCATCTTGACTGGCTGTTTCAAAGAACCATCTCACAACAAAGCTTAATCAAATACACCAGTATTATCAAGGTCAACATTCAAAGCAGTCTTGAATGATTATGCTTACTTCAAATCATTTTAATTAGCACTGCAGATCAAGATTTTATCCCTCAGAATTACAAAATAATACAAACAACCTCCCCACACCAAATAAGAGCAAGCACAAGCACAAACAAACCCCACTAGAAAGGTAAGGGCACATATGCTTAAAGATGTGCCACACTTTCCTCAATGGAAACTTGGTAATATTCTAAAAAGGACTTCAGGCAAGAAAAAAAGAGCACAGCTGGTTCAGCCTAAACCACAGTGATAACATAAACTTCATCTTTTAGTTTAATTCATGGTAAAAACTCTTCCAATCCTTCTTAGTCATCCCAGTCGTGCAATGATGGCAAGAAATGAGAGAAATGTAAAGAAAAGACAAATACCTACTACTGCATCTGCTATTACTAAGGGGTTGGAAATCTCCATGCTATATAACATTTACAGACTACAGTACTGTTTGAAATGGAAGGAGGCAACAATAGTCTAAGTCCTCAAGGACTGGACAAGACAGCAACCCTCCTATAAGGAAACGCTGACAGAGTCGGGGTTGTTCAGCCTGAGAAGCAAAGGCTCCGGGGAGACCCTACAGCGGCCTTTCAGTACTTGAAGGGGGCCTGAAGATGGGGACAAACAGATAACAGGGCCTATTTCAAGAGCATAATGGTTTTAATCTAAAAGAGGGTAGATTCAGACCAGGTTGAAGAAAGAAGTTCTTCACAATGAGGTGGTGAAACACTTTAACCCCGAGAGGTTGTAGATGCCTCATCCCTGGAAACATTGAAGGTCAGGTTGGATGGGGCTGTGAGCAACCTGATCTAGTTGAAGATGTCCCCACTCACTGCAGAGCACTTGGACTAGATGACCTTTAAAGGACCCTTCCAACCCAAACTGTTCTATGATTCTATTATTCTGTGACTGCAAAACCTCTTTTTCAGTCTGTTTCTTCAATGACAGATTACACTAATACATGTATGGAACATATAATCTATTCTCATATGGGCTTTGGTTTTCTGAAGTTAGAAAATCCAAGTGAGGGAAGTGGGATGAAAAAATAGGATACCTACACATGATCCCAGCACCCCAAAAAATCTATACCAACAAACAGAGAGAAAAAAAGAATGCAGAAAAAGGAAGCTAGACAATACTGACAGGATACAGCATTCACGTGGAATGGTGGAAATCCATGAAATTCATACATAAAAAGAGTTCTGAATGGATAAACTTTGAAAGATAATTCCTTAAAGCAGTGGTTATCTTATGTTTGTGACACCCTGGGTGTGAAAAGCCTGTTAGAAACATGTGAAAACAACCCTGCAATTTAGAGAAGTCTGATGGGGTTTTAAGTTTTCAAACCAATGAAGTTCAATTCAGTACAGTTCAGAAAGATTCCCCAGTTTCCAGTCATCCTTTCACATAAATGCAAAACTCTGCGTTTGTTAGATTTTCCAGCTTATATGTTTTATGCTGTATTTATAGACTATATGCTGTAATTTACTCTGTAGATGGGTCTTATACAAGCTGGAGATGCTGTGAATTAGTATTTGCTGATCAGGTTGTTAGTTATATGAATTTCTACTGCATACTATGTTTGTCCATTTCAAAGTATTTCCTAAAAATACTTACATTAGCAGATGCTCTCCTACTATGTGCCGTAGTGTGTTTTAAAAAGAGTAAATTCTAATATTATATGATAATAGTTCCTGAAACGTGATAATAATTTCATGAAACTTTAGTAATTAAGATCAAAGCTCATAATCAAGAATGCACCCATTTGATTACTTACATTTTCTTTAAACACTTCATAGCATAGGAAAACCATTACATACAAAACCAGAAAGGACTTTTTACAGCTGAAACATCCGGAGAAACAAATGTAATTAGTCTTACCTTTGGGCTGCTGTTTTTACTACTGTTGTCTGTGCATGTGCATGGTGAAAACGTCTGCCATGTACCACAGTTACAGGACCAGATATATTCTGAGCATTTTCACTGCAAACATACAAAAAATGTTTAAGAAAAGACTCTGGTGTAATTTTTACAGTTTTAGCTAAAAACTGTGGTGTTCTGCTTTTATAAGAACAGCCACACAAAACCAAAAATCAAAATATTTCTGAACCAATAATACAACTTGTTTGGATTCTTTTACAGGCATAAAAACATTCAGACCTACAATAAAATAGACAAGTAAGAATGTACTTTTTTCCCCTGGAAGAAAAGGTAAAGATTTTTTAACATTTTATCAGCTTCCAGAACACCAGGAACCAGCTCTACTTTACTCAACCTTGTACTGCAGTAAGACACTGTCATTTGTAATGAATTGTAACCATTTATAATTAATTTTATACTTCCATATCTCATTTTATTAAGGCATAATATTAACTTCTTTAATACAACTTAAGGGGCATAACATGTGAGCAGATATACATTCAGCAAATTCCCTCATTACTCATAAGAGAAAATAAATGCTGCAAATTTATGGATGTAAGATGGCTTGTAAGTGAAACAAAACAACACATCTCAACAGGAAAAAAGCAAGATTCTCAGGTACTCAAATATCCCAGCAGGACTCTATTCACCAGTGTATTTTAGCATTTCTTTGGTTTCTTCATTTGTTGCCTTTTGACTTTTATCTCATTACTATGTAAACCCTGTAATTCTGGAGAGAGAATTTCTTACCATTACCTTCTCTAGTACAACCTGACCTTAAAATATAGTAGATCAATAACACAGTAGCCCTTCAAAGATCACCAGACCCTAACAATTATCCTGAACACTGCTGTTACAGGACACACATTACTATGCTCGAAATGTTCAAAAACCACACAACTTTAACAGTTTGTTGATGATGCAAACTGTTTCAAATTATGGAAATAGAGAGCTTAAATTTTGCTTTTAAAATTGCTTGGAATTTTTAATTACACTAAATAAAATTATGTGAAAAGGCATTCTGATTAATATTATTTCTCAGAAATACTATCCTGCTTTTTGTCCTGTTACGAGCAATGAAAAAAACCCTGAAGTACCAAAATTCTCAAAAAAGCTGACAACCAATTCCTAACCCTTCCTTTACATTCCCCCAAAAGATGAAAGTAAGCAAACTAACAGTTTGCTTTTTACATTCCAGTTTCGCATTATAAACCCTTTTGGGAGCCTTATATGGAGTATCGTAAGTCAAGATTGGAAGCCTGCAGAGCATTTCTGACTGATCCTAAGATAACTGTTATGATCTGACTGATCATAATATAATCATGAACATAACAGAATAAGACTTACCAAAACCAAATGCTAAAGCTCTCTTTTCTAGAACATGAAGTTTAGAAACATTATAAATGATCTAACAGTTCACCTTCCTGAAAATTAACCTAAGAGCAGCCTATTCAAACACCAATGTCTTGAAAGTAAACACACCCATCCCAGATGCTTCCAAGGCAAGACGACGCAACTCCAGCTGGTCGGTCATCAGCCAGACCAATTTACAGTCAACCCTCTGTTTAATGTTGCCACATGAGAAATAAAAAGCTGACAGCTACTTGCCCTAAATACTTTAGAGTGTCTCAAATCCTCTTTGGCTTTCAGTTTAATGTATTCGAAAAAGAAAACAGAAGCAGAGTGCAGGAATGTCTTCTCAAAGGCTTAAGACCTAAGGAGTTTAAACAAGCAAGAAAGCCTTTAAACACCTATCTCGTGTTTTATCTTTGTATTTGTTGGATCTGAGCTTTGCTAAACTATCATGATTATGAAACTGTTTCTTGTGCCCCCACAGCAGAAAAAACTGTTAAGCAGCACTTCTGCTTTCTGCCTCACACTCAAGTAGTGAGAAACTCCAGTAGGTGCTGGAATAGAGTATCACAGACTACTGGGGGATCAGGTTTGAGTCAAAGCAACTGTTCTAGATGGCAGACTTAAAGCAGTTCATACGGTGTCAGACATGTTTCCAACTCGGACAGCTGTAAAACGCAATCTGCTCTATAATCTTTCTCTGAAGAGAACATACCCCGCGCAGAGAGAAACACCAGAAAATTCAATCATAAAGTCCTAGCAAGCTGCAAAATGGGCACATCAGAACTGAAACCTGGGTGTCGCAGCCCGAGGGAATGGAGGGTAAGTCCACTCCGGGTAGAGCGAGGAACCGTGGCTAGCTGGCAGGCTGCGGCACTAGTGGGCCCTGACATTATGGCGCATGTGAAAAAATAGTGTCAGGGTTGCCTGGGTTTGCAAGTTTCAGCACAGTTTCATGAAAATTAAGATACGACATGAAAACCAGGATGATATAATGGTCAGAAAGTTCCTGGAAAGAACAAATGTTCTAGAAGTCTCAAAGAACTTACAGTATATTAACAATATATGTTATCTCAGAAACCACAGAACGACTTGAAGCGTAGGCTCTGATGTTACACTATCAGACTCTATCAGCTGATTAGCTGATCCTATGGACTTTTTAACACCCCAGATTCAAGAGGCAAAGCGCAAAAGAATCCTTCATTGAGCAAAGGGATGAATCTAGAAGTAATGGAAGCACAACCAATAACACAGAACATAACTAGAGGGTACATTAATTCTGCTGTTCATCAAATAACTTTTTAAATAAAACACTACCCCAAAAAATGTAAAAGGGACTTAATTTGAGAAATTTTGACAGAAGTTATTGAAAACTAGCAAAAATAAAAGCAATTTAAAGTAAGATCCCATGATTAAAAAAATACAAACAAAACTATTGTGGCTAAGTTAGAGTTTGATACTGGATTTGATTAATCAGGTAACAGACCATAACTTTTTGTCTGGTTTAGGTTTTTGTAGATGTAAGTGGATATGTACACCAAAACCTTCTTCTCACTGTCCTTGCATATCCCTTCTTCCTATCACCCACTCTCTGAATTTTAGGGACTATTACACTACAATACTACTCATTTGAGTGAAGCCTCACTGATCTAAAGTTTTTAGTGCCTATTCTGCAGAAAAGGCGGAAAAAAAGACTTCACCACTGTGATAAAAATCACCATGAACAGATCAAGAATACCAAGTATCTGATCTTCTTGTATTTAATTTAGCAGCTTAGCTGCATGATCAACTTCCAGAATCTTCTCTAGTTGAAGAGTTCAAATACTGAGAGAGTAACTATGAAGCACCTTCCATTCTGTCAAAGTGAACACAACCACAGGTCATCACTGCAGGGACCAGATCACAAACCTTTATGATGCACATATTATGAAAGATACAACATTATCACAAATAAGTTATTAATTCAAGATAATCACTTAGAGCATAATCACATTTCCAAGCAGACTCAGTGACCAAAATCTAAGAAGCTGTCACAGTGGCCTCTACACATCCATTATTCACAACTAAATTTCTTCATCAATGACAGTTTATTAAGAGGAAGAGAATACTTATATTTTTCATTTAAATTCAGTATGCAGCTTGGTACTAGACACAAGGTGGATGCCTGTTTACATGCCACAGATTTTACTTTTTTAGTTGAATTTTATAAATCATACTAGGTCTTAGGTTTATAATGTATTACTTGTCCATAGAAGGCAGTCCCAATCCAGGTAACAGAAGGTCTGAACTAAATGCTTAGACGATCTAAAAAAACCTCAGTAACTATTTATCTTAAAAACTTAATCAAAACAATGTACACAGTGAAGTACGACTGCTTTAACAGAAAAGGGAGAAAAATTACATAGTAAGGTTGGATTTCACTACAAATCCCACAGCCAGACAGAGGAAAATTCTAGTTACCAGAGGACTTGGGGAATCTTGTTTTAAATGGTTAGGTGTACTCAAAACAACGACCAAATGTGCATGCACAGGCTTCTTCACTAAACCAGGCCAAAGAGGCCTTGACAGATTTGTAAAAGTTACTTTTATCTTCATGTCTATGTTCAAGAACAGAATCCTAAAGAATGGAAATGACCAGGGTTATTCTGTAAGAACTGGTGAATTTGAAGAGGTTTAAGGCAGAAATATGGATATAATCTTATAAATGCGTTGTATATACAAAAAAAATACCTAAAAGACAGAAACACAAAACATTATTTGCTCAGCATAAATCAAGGACAATAAAGTACTGCTCTAATTTGTGTAAATGTAAAAAGCATTTAATAGAAGGACAGAAGGAAGTACTTATGCTCAGAGATGGCAAGAGCTGACCAAGAAGTGCTTGAATGTTCCGAAAAATAACAGACCTCTGTGCAATGGCTCTTTTAGCCTATAACAAAAAACTTGCCATTATTAAATAAATTTTATTTTTAAAACAACTTTTTAAAGTTCCAAATAACATCCCGTTAGTCTATCTCAAGACATTAGGCTCAAAGATCAAAACAGCAGGAGAGGATACACATCACATAGGACTTCAAGGATGTATTTTCTCGAGTGACTTTGTGATAAGAATGGTCCCACTAACCAACAAGGCAAGGTTAGGGATCCGCGTGCAAGAACAAAGACAAGAACATCCCTCATGCAGCCACACAGAGGTAGGATATCTTATGACTGCTCCAATTATAGCTAGCTATCTCATGAACTTTTCCTTCCTGCAAAGGTTACCAAACTGAGTGCACTTCAGCAATATGAAATGCTCCCTGAGAAAGTCTGGTGAATATGTCATTTTTTCTTATATGCTAAGTAAAAAAATAAGTCTCTTACAAGCTAGGGACAGTAGTAACAAGCAAGAACAACGCTGAATGCTTCAATACTGTTCCTGTCAGCTCTAAATGCAAGTGACAAGCTCAAGCTTTCATACAGGAGTATGGCATTTGCTGAGTCCTTTAAAGAAATAGTCTCCGACTCCTAAACTAAATTGTATCTTGCAGCAAGGAAAACAAGAAATGCATCCTGAGTTAACCTTGGCAATTCATGGTCATGGAAAGAAGAGATCCTTGATGGGACTGTTACCAATATTCTTCTATCTGCTAGCACTGTATAGAAGAAAAAATAGCACACGCAGGCAGTGTTTTAAGGTACTGACAAATATGCCAGTGAATGCTCTAATTTTCCATAGTCTTCTGGTACTTTACTAATATGCTGTTAAACACTTTGGAACAGGAAAGACCTTAACAATCTAGTTTTCTGTCTTTACTCAGAAACACAGCACAGTGTAGCTTCTTAAAATGCACAGCAGATAATGCAAATAGACCAGAAATTTTGTTTGTTTAGTATTTAGTATTGATTTGTATCAATGATCAAAGAGGCAAGCCAACATAAAATTAAATGTATTACCTAAGTTTCTTGCTATTTCCCATCATGTTGAGGCCGATTGCGTTCCCCTTAAAAAGTCTGAAGCTTCCAGCTTTGCCTCGCTTTGCAAATGCTTTTATGGAATCACTGCTACTGCCGATAGTTCCAGGCCGACAACGATATGACTGTAACAACAGAATTCACATACATTAAAATAACTGTGTAAAAGTTAAAAGGACAACGTTAATTACAAAATATTAATATAAATAGTACTTTGGCTTCCTTTTCAAACTGCTTTTGTACTTTATTTGATGTGAAATATACTGTCTATACCCTTACTTACTAGGATTCCCTACAAAACCAAATAAAATATATAATTTATATATAATACAATAGTAATAATTGTCTAAATTGAACATTAGTTATTCATGCTTATATTTTCAGACTACAATACAAATCAAGATGGGAACAAAAACATTAAGGGTAGGCAGATAGACAGCTTGAGCATATGGTCCTAAACCATCACATAAATGTTCATTTTTTAATGCTGCACAGAAGACTATGCAACACTGTTTAAGAACCTAGCATGTTTTAAAGATAAATTTTCACCATGAGATAAAGAGATTACTTACCTTTCTTTCTTCATTGGGACTGAAAGGCTCATCACTCTCATCTAAACTGAGCAGATTTGCCTCGCTAGACAGGTGTGGGAGAGAAAAGCACATATGTTGTAATCCAACAGAGCACCAGCAAAACACTTCAAACACACAAAGGGTTTTTTTCTCTTCCCTCTTTAAATTTAAATGCATCATATACATACTGTATTTACATGCATAAAACCACAGGAACATGAAACAAGCAACAGAGTGATCAGATGCATTATGTGAACCTGAACATAATGCACATCAAATTATTTCACAAAAAGCAAAACTAAAAGGATTAATTCAATTACTGACACCATAAAGGAGTCTACACCCTATTCTTAAATTCAGTCAAGTATTTCATTAATATATAAAACATAATCTGTTCATGTATGTCAGTGTTCAAGTATGTAGTTCAAAACTTCATAGTGCTTTAGGAGAAGAACTTAAAATAAATAAATTTTATCCCATAGCGATTACTATCAAAATATCTCTTCCTAAAATAACATATTCAGTTTGGTTCTACTGCTCATTAAAATGTGTTTCTTTACTACTTTCAATGTCTGTAATCCCCAAATATTAGAATGGGGAAAAAGATAAAAAAAAAAGTCATGTATTCTTTTCAATAGGCAATTATCCTCAAATAATCTTAAGTATTTAAATTAGAACCCCAATCACACATTTTATACAGACAACAGCTAGACTAGGCTAACATATTCTTGCTTCCTGGAGAAGCAACCTGCAGATAATCTTTTCTCATCAATCCTGATAAGGTTACTCCTCTCTTGGCCACAAAAAAACAACACAATGTTTAGCCAACTTGTAATTGCATGGTTTGGAGAGTTTTAATCAAGATCAGTCTGGCAGAAATTACTTAAACATACAAACAGTTATGCCAGGAGCTCCAAGGGAACAGCTACACGAGAGAAACAAGTATGGAGGTGAAGGTGGCAACATTTCTCAGCTGCAGATATGACATGTTGACTGCAATATATACAGTCACTTTAGCTCTTTATACATATTAGGTAATCACTCAAATGGGTAAGATTTCCCTTCATGTTACAGCAAATAAATAAAAAAGTTCTTGACTAATAGGGTGAGATCTGCAGACTGTGAAACTTCAGGAGATAACTGTGCACACTGTTGCCTTTGATGTGGCAAGAATGATGTAAATGTCAACACATAGACAGTGGCACACTGTTGCATTTTCCTTTCATTTACAGACCTCCACAATTCCAGGTGCTCAATGGAAAATGAATAGTATAGTGGATCATCAGTAATTTCAAATAAAGACAAAAGAGTACAGTTGTACTTCTGTACAGACTACACATGGGTATTAAAATTTTAAAATACTGCAACATTTTTTACACTCTGTTTCAGGAGAGATTATTCTTTCAAAGGAGGCTCACTGAGCCTTCTCAACCCTTCATCAGAAGACACCGAGTTTAACAATTTCAGAAATTTTCCAGATCCTAAAGAATAAACAAAAACCTGCAGCACAGATATGAATAGCAACCTACGGTACCTGCAGCTCTGGCACTCGCTTACTGTACTGACCTAGCCAGATCATTTCACCTCTAGAAACATTTCCATTCTTCAGCTTCAGTTCATAGAAAAATCATGACAATTTTCAAAACACCTTTCTCCTGTGGCTATACTTTTACAATTTCAACATGCCACAATACTGCAACCACTTTAACAAAGGGTGTTTGAGTGGGACGCTGAGAGAGAAGGCAACACACTGCAAACGCCAAAACACTGAACCAATGCTTAAATCAAAGTGAACAAGAGTATCTCTTCTGATTCAACATGACCAGAAAAACATCAGGGAATTAAAAATTTTAAACAGCATCTTTAGATCTCAAGGAATGCAAAGTATATGCAAGCCCTAGGCTTGCTTGCAGGGGCAGAGCTTTGAGCCCTGTGGACATGGCTAAGATGCTCTTCTATACCACCCACATCATCGTTGGGGACATGACTTCCAGGGGGGAAGGAAAAACGAACATATACCAGAAGTTCACCATTTTGTTCAGTTTTCTTCCTTAAGGAAGTTGCCGGGACCCAGCACTGCAGACTCTGTCCCTCTCCTGCCACTGCCTGTCCCTCCTGCCCCTCGGGAAGAATGCAACTGCAGGTGGCCAAAACAGCTGAGTCCATGTGGTGCCGAGACCTTAAAACACCCATCCACGACAGCCCAGCAGAGCGCACGCACCATGGTGCCAGTGCAGGAAGCAGCTGTGGGGAATGGAGTGGTGGAGGCAAGCCTGAGCCCAGCCAAAAGGAGCCCAGCTGAGCTGTGGGTGCCCAGCTGAGCGGAGCCAGCAGGAGCTGAGCAGGGCTCAGCCAGGCTGGTCAGGACGGCACAGACCATCTGGCTTTTGGGGGTTTCTCCATCATTGTTTTTCATTGTCTTGGACTTGAGGATGGAGAATGTCGGCTGTGGAGAGCGCCTGCCACATTGTCTTTGTCTCAGGAATAATCCCGTGTCGCTGCTGAGCTGCAGGAACGTCCAACATCTTGTCTTTGTCTTGGTGGCCATGCAGAAGTGAGTCTATGTGGTGAATACCTTTTGTGTGTAAAGGACCTTCTCTCCTGTATACTTCTGTTATTAATATTGTTGCTGTTACTGTGCATTTCTTACTCCATTGCTGTTTGTTTTCAGTAAATTGTTACCTCAACCCATTGTCCCTCTCTCACCAGAGGGGGGCAGGAGGAAAAGGGGAGTGGCTTATTTGGAGTTTAATTCCCAGATGGTGTTAAACCACCACAATGCATCAGTATCAGAAAGGCTGTTTTTTCAGAGAGCAGAATACATAGCAACTGAGTAATGCCTATTTGCTCATGTATCACATGCTTGCAGTTTCCTGCTTCAAAGATGCAATTTATACAGCCCTGAAAAAAACCCACTATACTACATCCCCAAATACCAGTCAGCAATAGCTCTAACACTGCTGAAATTAAACCTCAGTGGTCATGCTGGGAGGATGCTATGCCTCCACACTTTGTCACTTTTAACCTGTGCATTCCCTGGTTATTTTCACATTGGAACAATAATTTCTAATTTTTCAATAACTTCATTAAAATTTTTTAACAAATGAATGTTAAGTTTTTACTAAAATTAAGGGGAAAAAAATAGAATTAATTTACCTAAATAGGGTTCTTTCCAAAAGGGAATACGTAATTACACATTCAAATTTAGGCATTGAACAAGAAAAAAAAAATTTCTGTTTACTTATGTCTAATCACTTGCCATTTGTTTAATGTTTCAAAACATAAAAACATATTAATGCAACAGTTAGTTAGATAGCTCAGTTCACTAGACCATGTTTTCACTACTGTCTTCAAGCACCCAACCTCTGTTGACCATTGAGGTTACACTCTAATAAGCTGTAAGCATATTTCTATCAACTACCAGCTGATTCAGCTGTGTTTCAAACCTAATTGGAATTTCTTTCCGAAAACCATTACATATAAAACCAGGAGGTTGCCAGATTTCCCCTCACAGTGCACTGTGTACATTCTTTATTTTAAATTAAGTAGTGGTAGGCAGCACATTAAAAAAAAGCCCCAGTATCAGGGGCACAAGAGAAGTAGTGGTATTATTCAACTCATTCACAGTGCCAGTCCATTAAAAATAACCATAATTAAAGGTTAATTTAACCTTAATTAAAACTACTAAAAATTAAGAACTGAGCCTCTGAAAAAAAAGTTTTCATCACTTTAAAGCCTATAGTACCTTACTAACAAGCTCACAAAAGAAGCATAAAACATCTACATAAACACGGGAGGTTTTTTTGAGAAAGCATTACAGATTTTAAAAGTACTGGAAAAAAGCCAAAAAGAAATAAATAAAATAGTACATTGTTTTTCCATTCAGCAGTTTACCCCCCTAAATAAAAGGGAAAAAAATTAAAACTTTTGAAAGAACATGGTAGTTAAGAAAGAATACCACAGTGCAAATAAACCATAACAATTTATTTGTATTCATTGTTTTTGATAAAGCTGCTCTTGAACAAATCTCAGTGGAAGGCAGAAGTCTAGACTATTAAGAAAACAGTATAACATCCAAGAGCAAACTGGGTCCATCTGTTTACAAAACCACTATGGAGCATACTGAGGTGTATTTCAAAAACATTTACCAGATATGAAAAAGGAAGTAAATATAAATTATTCAAGACACTTCAAGAACAATCATCTGTAACACTAGAAAGCATCTTGTAACACGTTAGTTTCACAAACCAATTTAATTTGTTAGTTTGGCCATGTTTGCACAAGTCTGCCATCCTTCCACATGTTCTGCTACATGACATATGCATTATTCCCATCATTTATTCTGTGATGGATTACACCGGTTTCAGTGTGTTCAGCTGACCACTGGTCTTTTTTCCTGTCGTTCTACGTAAAGGTTCCTCTGCTGTGGGATCTCCAAGTACAAAGCAAGAAAACTCTCACATCACTTGCTACCGTCTTGACTGCTGTCTTCAGTAGAGCAAATCTTTTAGAACATCAAAAATATTACTTTTACTCTTTCAAGTGGACTGAATATTATCTGTAGGCATTGACTCTGGGATAAGATACTTGTCAATTATCATTCCAAATTTCCATAACTCTAGTTCCATGCCAAGTATCAACTCTGGCATCATGTTAAATTTATACAGTGTTGAGTGATCATTAATTTTTCCAAACCTTCTTCAGTTTACAAATATTGTTTAGTCTTTTTCTGTTCATTACTTGGTACCTTACCATTATGACTCAGCCCATCTAATTCCCCAAGTTAAATGACACCTTCTTTTAAAAAAATCTACCTATTCTAAAAACTGCTTTGGTAAGAGGTTAGCCACATGCTCTATGTTCAATTCACTGAAGAAAGATAATCCAAGCAGACATCCAGTACTAACCAACAACATCAGCACAGGTCTCATGGGGTAATACAAGAATACAGCCAATCCTTTAAGTGCTAGAATGATATTCTTAGGCTAGTTCAAAACAAACTTATTGTGTGTCTGCCATAAAGGGGGCCAAAAGCTGTGATAAGGTCAGGCACTGTAATACCAGTGCCTCAACAACAACCATGAGATGCATCCAGCTGCTCACTTCAGACTTAGGCTCTCCCCACAAAGAAATGCAGCAAGATTCAGACACTGTAGTAAATATGAGCACACCATAGCAAAAATAAGAATGACACTTTAAATAATTGTCAGAATACCTACTTACTGCACAATATACTCAAAATATTGGGGGGACACAAAGCTTTATGCTAGAAAAATTATATGAAATGTTCTAAGGCTAAAGGGAATTTAGAAGAAAAAAGGACAATTTACTGTTGTTTGTTTTCTAAAGATTCCCTTCTTGTCAGCGTTTTGTTATATAAAATAAAAATGCATCAGAAAAGCAAAATACATAAATTATTTCAAAATGCTCATAGCTCACTATGCCTTTAAGACAAATAAACCCAGGTATTACCAAAAGTAAATACGTGGGCAGCTTAAAACATGTAGCTGTTTGGCGGGAATGAGAAGTTGCCTCAAATGGTATCAGAGGATGACTAAGTAAAAAAGGCAGGATCTCCAGCTTAAATCAATTTTCAACTACTCTTTTATCTCTATTTCCAGAGAAGATTCTGCATAATTCAAAGATATTAAAGCAAATTACTGATCTAAGTAGGTAATAAAAATTCAATTCTGGCTACAGGAAAACTGTTTATTGTACAGAATATTTGAAAGGAATGAAAAATCACCCAGACATACAATCTTAAAATCAAATATAATTATATAAAACATATGTTCCATAATAATTTTTCTTTTTTTTTTAGCATCATTACTCTATACCTATCTCATTCTGTGTTCTTAAGTCAACATCAGCTGGAGATGGACAGAAAATAGTCGTAAATTATGAGAAGGAAAAAAGCTGCGAGGCTTACAAATGTGAGTTACTTTTATTTCTGAAGGTAAATACTAACTATATGGTATGTACTGCCCTTATAACATACTACTGTGCACCGGAAATGGATGTAAAGTTGATAAGGAAAAAAGGCAGCTTAATTTTATAAAACTAAAATGCCCTCAATTTGTGAACCTTTTAAAAAAGTGGTTTTAACTTCCAATACAGCTCTTTGACAAGAGCTCTGAATGCTTACCTCACACTTCAGTGAACTCCTGAACTGATTTTTTAATGACTAAAACCTCACATTTCTTAATGTTTTAATAAGATTACAGCATAGCCTGCTGCTGCAGCCTATGTGGTTGTGTGTCTACTTTACCATCTCCCTTCCAACACACAGAATTTGGCAGAATATGACAAGATACAAATTCATATATGAATATTTTTGTGCTTAATCACAGGATTCAGTGTTTTCTTACTAGAGAACCACAGCACACTTTTTAAACTTGCAGGTCCTAATCTTTTCACATCTAAGAACAACAAATAATCTGACATGCATTCTTTGTGCATGACACTTGTTGTTTAACAATTCATTAGTTGTTTTGGAAATAAATATGATAATATTCAGAAAACATATTAGTAACAAAAAAAGTCATAAGGACAAAGTATGCATTCAAACTACACAGATGGGAATTAAGTTTTAGACAAAATCCAAATATACTAAGTAAAGGAGTAAATTATAACAGAACAAAACCAGCCTTAACTCTACAAGCACAAGGGAAAAAAATCTACAATTTTTAAGGTCAGTTTAACCTGATGTAGACCTAAAGCTACTGAAGTACTTTAATCATAACTGTGAAGTACTGACCACCATCACTGCTAAAAGGAAAGCTGAAACTTCTTACATACCCTACTTATTGATTTCCTTATCTTGTGTGTTGACTTATTTCTTATCTGTGTTCCTTAGACTTACACAGAAGCTCCAAAGACAACTGCAACACTTGTGCCCTATGTTGTAAAAGCCCCATGCTCACAATTAATTTACATCATAATGCACTTCTATATGGCAAAACTATTTAAAATAAACACTTATTTGAAATATTTTTTCTTAATTACTGGAATTTTAAGATATTATATGTTGTTTCTTATGCATAAATTACAAAAAAATCAGTATTTAATTATAAATAGACATTTATACTTTCAATAGCCTAGATAAAAGCATCCTTACTCTTTCTCTGCATCTCCTTCACTTTCTTCTGCATGATCAAAGCTCCAATTACTTTTAAAACCTCCATCTCTCTTGGACTGTGATCTATCCAAAGCTGAAATGAGAACAAGTTAAGATAAGTCTTGATTTCAAGCTGAGTTATTAATTAACACAAACTAGAGGAGTAAATCAGATGTATGTATATTCCCCAAGTATTTATTTTATTGATGTCAATATTCAACTATCATCTGATTAATAAGTTCATCAATACAGTGGTGATTCATTTACTTAAATAAATACGAGTATCTGTCAACATTTTATTAATGCACTAAGTTAGCAAGCTGTTGAAAATGATGACCTAAGGTAGCGTAACAACTGTTTTCAACTTACTTCAACTGTTTTATTGAAACCCCTAAATTTAAGGGTAGCTTCTCTGATATGAACTATATGTCACACACAGAAAGGGTTCTAAAGTGTATTACTTCACTGCCTAATACCCAAACATATATATTAATTTTTCCATATAAAAGCAACAGTTCTGAATAGTCCCAAGTACCATACTTTTTTTTTTTAATTCAATATCTGACACTGACCTGAATTAACACTCAATGCTAACTGAAATTTCAATGTTATCATCAACTAAGTAAAAACCTGAACTTTCTGAAAACAATCATACTACATAAAATTTCAGATTTCTCTACTATGGAGATTTTCATAGAATACAATGGCATGGGGTATTCCTAAGTGAGATGGTCCATAGCATGGAGACAGCACTCATTACAACAGGACATTGTTCCCTCTGGGCCCTAACTACTGCATCCAAGAGCTATCTCCCACAAATTCTGTATGACAAACTATGTAGCTACTTTGATATCAGTACAATTTAAATGTGTCTTTTATTACTACATTTTTCTTTACATTGTTGGAAATGCATTTCGAAACAATAAACGCAACTTTGATAGGAAAGAATAAAAAAATCATAACAACAACAGACGTCTATGGCAAAGTATAAGCGGTGCCCACAGAAATATTTATTGCATATTCAACTTCTGCTTCCATCTACTTGCATCTACTGCAGGCTTCCTGAGCCATGGGTCATATTTTTGTGTTTAACAGCTATTCCTACCTTCTTCTTCTCCCTGCTTGCTTTTTCAATCAAGCCTTCTTTAAAGAATCAACAGCATCTTGCAGCAGAGAGTACCTCAGCTGAATTATATGAGTAAATATCTCCTTTAGTTTGTTCTGATTCAAACTGGCACCTTTTGCTCTTTCTTAGTACTCTACTCCTCCGCTCTATATACTTTGGAAGACAGTAATTCGTAATCCTTCCCTATTCCCTCATGATTGCATAGATCCCTGTTGCGTCCTTTCATAGTCATCCTTTTCCCAGGCAGAAAAAGAAAAAGTGAGTCAGCTTAATTTTTCTTCAGATGAAAGCTGTTTCATGCCTTTAAATAACTCTCTGATGCTTCTCTCAGAATCTCTTCTAGTCTATACCCCTTCTGAGGTGAGGATACACACACTACAAGGAAAACTTAAGATCCCATGGATTTCTACAGAAACAACATGATATTTCTGGTTTGTTCTTTATTCCTTTCCTAGATCTGTTTTCACTGCTAAGGAGAACTGCATTGATCTTTATGTACTAGATAAATCCACCTTTCACTCATAATTGGTTAAGAACTGCTTCAGAGCCAATCACTGCCTACAAAAATCCTCTTTCCTACTTCTCATTCACTTAGATTACTTGACATTTACCTACACTAAATTTCACGTATGATTTCAACCCACATAACTCAAAAACTGAGCATCTACAATTTGTTTTAAATAGCCAGGCATTATACTAACCCAAGTAAAGTTTAAACATCTGAAAACTTTGCCACATTGCTATCACACCATTTTCCTTATATCTGTGCACCAATGTTAACATAGATCCTCACGCAATTCAATTCAACTCCTTCTATTAAAAAAATGAAGCTTTTTTGTCCTCTCTTTCCATCTGTGGCCAAGTTTTTCTTATAAAACTTTCTATTTTATTCAGAGGCAACTTAGCCTCTCCCAAAGCCTTTGGTAAAGGACTTTACAGACATAACAGTGAAATCAAATCTGGTCTTTATTATCAGTTCAATGAATTGGGTTTGCATGGTCACAAAGCTCACTGATGCAGAGTTCCTCAAATACTTCCAATGCCTTTTAAAAAAGCTGATATTACCCTAGCTACCTTCCTTACCTGTAGCAGAAAGATGATGCTAACCACAAGTAACACCCTACAGCCACTAGCTCCTTTATTTCCCAGTTCCTCTCACAACACTTGGATGAACGCCATTTGATCCTGTTGCCTTGTTCACAGCTTGCTTCATGTACTGCAATTTCTTCCACTGATGTTTCGTTTTGAGTCATATACTCTATCACATTCCTTACTAAGAAAGATTCTGGCATGAAGAGGTTGTGTAAGTGTTGTCAAAGCAAGTGAGAGTGATTCCATTCTTCAGCTATGACCTTACCTAAGCCACCTTGCACAATGGGGTTGTCTACTGACCCTCCACATACTCCTGAAACTTTCCTGCTGAGTTTGAAGAAATACTTAACAATAGTTTTTATGCTTGTTGGGAGTTACTAATTAATTTTTGCCTCACTTCATTACCATTGTAATTATAGGTTAAATCCAACAGCTTTTTTATTATTCTCTAATTTCATTATTCACATGAAAGATCAGATTTAAGAAGCATGATGTTTTGTTTCAGATATTATACCTTACCCTGCTGTTTAGCCAGGCCAACATTTGGGGGGCCTTTTGAAATATATTTAAATAAGCAGCATGCATACTGTAAGCCTCCAAGATGCTATCTTTAAGTAACTCCCAAGCTGGCTGCAAACATTTACACTCCAGCTGCATCTTTTCATTACTTTCCAAAAAGTTTCTTAATATTTTCTGTATTTGCTGTAGTCCTTTTTTTTTTTTTTTAATTAAGCATTTCTGGATTGGACAGTTAGTCCACCACTGCTGATCAATGCAGCTATCCATGTAAGAACAGTTTTAGTATCCCAGTTCTGCTCACTCAGCTCTGTATCAATTTTCATCATGTCAGCCAGCGTATTCACCTGGGTTACTTTATCTGAATGGTCACTTGGTATCTGATTTTACACAGGAATTTGTTTTTAACAGGGATAACAAGTAATCTGTTACACAGGCAAAGTTGCCCACTACCTCGTAGTAAGATTTAAATTTGGAACCTCCATGTTGCGCTTTTCACTATGTACACTATCAAGCCCTTTTGAATCAGCAAGATGCCTTCACACCCACAAGCTGAAAATATTCAGAAAAGCAGAGTTGGCCCTAAGGTATTGAGTCAATAGAAGCCAACTGCAGTGCCTCTGCCCAAGAAAGGCACCATGAAGGAGCAGATTTCACGATCGTTTTTCCTCCCTCACAAGCTCCCTTTGGTGCGGTTACACCAAGGGAGAGAGCAATTCCAAGCCCAGGAAACTACCTGTAATTTAAATAGACAACTTACACAGGTGTAGCTGACATAGGTCACTGCTTTTCTGAACAGCTGTGATCAGCTACATGCCATTTCTAAATAGCCAATTAAAAAAATTCCTGAAAAAATAATCTATATTTTTTATCAAGACATTTATGTCATTATTAACCACATCCTGAAGCCAGCCTTTTAAAAATCCCCATACAGTCTTTTCAAGTAAAACCCAGTTATCACATTTTGGATTACAAAGCAAAGTATGCTTGTAGGAAGAATGTCAGAAAGCAATCAACACCTTAAGTTACTGCGTGTGGGCACTGTTTTGTAAACTCCTTTAGCATGAGTTTACAATCACTCAAGAGTGTCAGTAAGCAACTAAATGGGAGCGAAAAAAGTTCATAGTGAATCTTTATGAAGTAAGAGCAAAGTTCTGCAGTTGCAAAAAAAAAAAAATTCTTTAAAATTCTGCCTGTCTAAACACTGAAATGAGGAGTGACATAAATAGTATTCAGTAAAGTGCCAGTGTCCAGCAGAAGACAACATCTCAGAAGATTTTTTTTTTGCATGTCTTGTACCTCTTGCTCTAAGGCAAATCATTCCATATGAATATGTACTATAGCTTACTAGAAAAACATCCCCATTGATTTATTGTTTTGGACGTGATACTGTATGGGGTTTGTGTGGCAAGATTTTGGTAGTGGCGGAGAGCTGCAGGGGACCTGGAGAGCTGGGCCTTACCCCTGTACCCGGGAAGATCATGGAGCGGACCCTCCTAGGAGACAGGCTAAGGCACATAAAAGACAAGAAGGTGATCCAAAGCAGCCAGCACAGCTTTACTAAGGGCAAATTGTGCCTGACCAATCTGGTGGCCTTCTGTTATGGATTGACAGCAACAGCCAACAAGGGAAGACCATCCAGCTCTGAGTCCTCAACAAAAGACAGACACGGACCTGTCGGAGTGGGTGCAGAGGAGGGCTACAAAGATTATCAGAAGGTGGGAACTCAGAATCACAGAACATGCTGAGTTGGAAGGATCCCACAAATATCATGGAGCCCAACTCTTAGTCCTGCACAGGACCATCCCCAAGAGTCACACCATGTGCCCGAGAGTATCATCCAAACACCTTTTGAACTCTGGCAGCTTGGAGCTGTGACCACTTCCCTGGGGTGTGCTGTTCAGCATGGAAAATAGAAGGCTTTGGAAAAACCTCATTGAGGTCTTGCAGTACCTTAAGGAGGCTCATAAAGGAGGGGGGAGAGGGACTTTTTATATGGACAGAGATAGGACAGGGGGCAATGGTTTTAAATGGAAAGAGAGAAGGTTTGGATTAGATGTTAGGAAGAAATTCTTTACTGTGAAGGTGGTGAGGCACTGGAACAGGTTGCCCAGAGAAGTTCTGGACGCATCCAGGCTGGATGGGGTCCTGAGCAACCTGATCTAGTGAATGGCACTGTTGTCCACGGCAGGTGGGTTGGAACTAGATGACTTTTAAGGTCTCCTTCAACCCAAACCATTCTATGATTCTGTAAAGTCAACTCACCAAAGAAGTCAGATGCATTTACTTTCCACACAAAGACCAATTTTTCTAGTAAAGTAACTTTTCCGTATGCATCACTGGATTGCCAGAATAACTCCCTACCAGTCCTGGAATATAACAGTAGAGACTGTAAGGTTTCTATTACACACAATCGCTTTTAGAAGTCTTTCATCTGCTGAGATCTCATCTATTTCTGCATGTACAAGAACCATCCTGAACACGAAACCTAAATAAACAAAGGTTTAATTCAGGATCCAGGTGCTTTTCCAGGAAGACCTGAAGTTTACATTCTTTTTCCCCCGTTACACTGGTAAAGAAATAATACAAGCCTCATCTTACAAATGCTTAAGACCATCACAACTGCAACCAACTTATCAGATACTGCAGTGTTCACAGAGAAAATGTAAATTAATTTAAATGTACTCAGAATCATTGCCTTCATCCTGACTCATATTTAAGTAAATTAAAAAGAATGCTTCTAAGCTTTCTAATCTGTTGCTCATTTAGAGTCATCAGATAGATTGTTACGAGGATAGAAGTACTCATAAAGCCCTGACACAGAAATATTTTTTGGTTTACTTTCCCCATTGCTTCATTATTCTTCCAAACAGGCTTCTATGCAAAATAGGTTCTTATCTTCCAGCTTTGATACCATCAACTCTAGTACATCAACTGTAACTACAGTGAGGTTGCATTTTCACATTCTGAAGCAGCACTACATGAACAGTTTTACACATCCTCTTGCTTCCTAAGAGCTGAGGCTTCTCACTCCTGTCCTGCACCCTGAGATATGTGAGCACTTACAGCAAACCTGGGGAAGGAAACTAATTCAGGCAAAAACCCCTCGAGCCTTAGAGGAGGGGAAAAGTTTTTTTCAACCACATCAGTTCCCTTCTCTGTTCAACCACACTAGCATAGCACAGCTGCGACAGCACAGCAGAGGTAAGATCCGTCCAGGAACCGGGACTGTTTTAAGTACTAAGAAATTTGTAATACAAAGAAATTTGCATGGAACTGTAGCCTAACCTAGATTTATAGGTATAGATTTAGAGACCTGGTGCTTACAAGATGCTTTAACTTTCTGCTTCCTAAATTAGCTGCAGAGGCAAAACACATGTCAAAAGCACCTCCAATAACAGGCAGTAATCATAACCTGACAGCAAGTAAAATATTACGTGAAGGAGACAGTTTAGTAATAAAGTTCTGTGATACCAGTGTAATGGATACTAAGTAAGGACATTCACACATGAAGGAATTTTATTTCTCAGATGGCTAACAAAAACCCCCATGCCCTCTCAAGAACGTGATGTCAAGAGAAAACCAATGATAAATACAGAGCATCTACTCCTGGACAAAAAGTTCGCAAAGCAAAAGCATTTATGAAAGATCTGTACTTCAAAGACAGAAATCATCTGCATATTCTGATAAATGGGGTTTTTTTTCAGGACATGTACACTGGGCTGCTTACAGTGCAGAATATCAAGGATTGAAGAACGCAGAACTGTGTAAGTTTGATCACTTGCTGAACTGTGTTTAACATTTTTGAAGTATTAACAAGGAGTGACAGAGGAGGATAAAAGTATAGAACTTTGAAGTATGTTAAACATGGTTTTTGTGATGCCTTTCAAAGTTTTTCTGGTAAGACAGTGGTGATAACCGTGGTGATAACTACATGATGGATTAGCGTTTCTTGACCTTTTGTCCTGATTATCCCAGTAGAGATATAGAGGTACCACCCAAGGATGCTGCCCTTATGACAGCATCAGAAAACAATACAGAAGTACTTCAAGAGGTCTTTTTTATTTAAACCAGTAGCAAAAAGAACGCTACAGAGAATGTGGGCATTTTCTTCTCAAGGAGACAGGAACCTAGTGACAAAAAGACATGAACAAAACTGAAGAACTTGATCCTTTTCTTTTTTCCGTCACCCCAGATTTCACTGCTAAGTTCTTCTGACCTCACAATTCCCCAACCCTACCAGCAGAATCTGTGAGAATGCAACATCACCCGCTGTCAAGGAAGGTATGATTAAGGAGTGCTTAAGCCAGTTGTACATGTGGAAGTCCACAGGATCAGACAGAATATATCTGATGGTGTTGAGGGAGCTTGCTAACGTCACTGTTAGGACCCTCTACGTTGTCTTTAAAAGATCATGGCACCAGAGAGGTTCCCAAAGACTGGAAAAACATCATTGCCCTTCAAGATGGGCAACAAGGATGATCTGGTGAACTAGATGCCAGTCTGCTAAAGATAAAACTTATTCTTTACCATGCGGGTGCTCAAGAGTGGACCAAGTTCACCTGGGAGGCAATGGAGACTGGACAAATCCCTAAGCAACCTGCTCTAACTGGGCTTGGTTTGGACATGATGCTCCAACCAGCAGACAAATAAAACCAGTGACTGTTCATAGGTACAAAGCATCGCCTAAGGTAACTGCACCACCATCACAAACACATCCAAAATGAAGTAGCTTGGTCACTTTTCTCCTTTTCCCTCTCCGAGTAAGTCTGACACCCACTCAAACTTTCCACACAAGTAAAATAATTTAAATAACATCAAAAGCAGGTTCCAACAATAAATGGGAAAAAAAGGAAACAAAAAAAAGTAATTTTTTTCATCTCTAGCATTATGAATGTAACTAATTCTTTACTCACATAAGATCACTATTGCTAGACTGAAGATAAACTAAAAATTCAGAAAGGAAGAATGAAGTTTCATTGGTTTTGTAGGAAAGGTAAGTATAAGGCAGTATCTTCCTATTTTATAGATAAAATTACAGGACAAAAGGTTAGTATAGGCTAGGAACAATTTCTGAAATGCCAATTCACTCACAAAATGTGAAAAAGTATATAAAGCTAACAAGCCATTTTAAGGAAGATAACATTTGAACAAGAATTCCAGAATACAATCTCTGTGGCAAATCAGTATGTGATGTTAATCATATATGATCTCAAATTCTGAATACTGGAGGAGTTTTAGAAATAAGCAAAACACAGCAGGAAACCTTACAGTATATTATGCATCTGATTTGCACACTCTGTTACGCACCATGGGGTCCATCTTCATATATAACCTAAGCTTGTGCAACCGAGAATTCAGCAGCACTAAACAAACAGCAATCTATTTTTAGGAAGTTCTGAAAGTCAGTTACATACAAAATAAGATTAATAACCTAGCCTAACTAGCTGGAAATTAGGCAACTGACACCTTGAAAAGGTTTCCACATTTGCTGCAATAATTGGAACATCAGGTTGAAATAAAGCATGTATCTACATACCAAAAGGAATTAGGAAAAAATACCAAGAATTTGTACTATTTAGCACTTGTGGATTTATCCTGTAAACTTTCAAAGATTATGTCAGATAGATATTATCCTCTGTATAAAAACATACAGAAATTAAAATCCAGAAAAGTTCCATGATCTCTACAAGAACTTAACATGCAAATGCAGGACAGAAGAATCATAGAATGGTTTGGGTTGGAAGAGACCTCAAATACCATCTTGTTCCAACCCTGCTGCCATGGGCAGGGACACCTTCCACTAGATCGGGTTGCTGAGAGCTCCATTCAGGCTGGTCTTGAACACTTCCATGAGAAGTGTTTCTTCCACAACAAGTAACTCTAAAATGTAATTAAAGCTGAAAAAAGCAAGTCACCTCTTTACTGTTATCAATTGTTCAAAATTCACATGAAATGGACAGCAAAAAAAGCACACATAAAGAAAATGCTCAACAACTTCAATTAAAAAAAACCAACTTAAAAATGTGGTCACATGAAAAAGGCACATTTCAGAAAAATTTGAGTAGGGAAAGGACGACAAAAGAGTTAGTTCAACTCTAGTGGTTAGAAAAAAATCTGCATTTGCCCTTCCATAAAGGCTGAATACCTGGGTATTTTTCCTATTCTTAGTGACACTGAAAAGCTTTCATACTCATATGAGAGAGCAGTCAGCTGAACTGGATCTCTGATACAGCTGAAGAGTACCAGACTAGCTCCACCAATACTTCCCCCCCCCACCTCGAGGATTAGTTTTCAGCTAACTTGCCATGAAGCCGGTGGAGCCGCTGTTGACTCAAGCACAGCTGTGAGCACACTGTCTCTGGGAGGGGCAGCAGCACGCAGCAGCACTGTCACTCTGAGCAGCACACAGCCGTGGGCCTGAGTGTGTCCTAAACTGCTGGCACCATTGCTTGCACAGCCACACTGTATGGCCCCACACATGGGGCCTCACAAGAGCTAGAAAGTGACCCTGCAAATTCATGTACAGTTAAAAATCAAGTACGTTATGTCTGTTAAAAAAACCCCAAAACCAAAAAATCAAACCAGTGAAATGCAACACAAACACAGGCAAGAGTCTCCTGCTCACACTGTACAATATATACTTCCCCTTCCTTTGCAATTGGAAATCATTACATCATGCAGTGAAGCATGATGTATATAATGCAACTCCAGTACTGCATCAAAAGAACTGAAATCTTTCTAATTGAAGTGCCCAACTTCTCCAGACCTAACAATGAGTTTAAGGAACACTGACAACCGCTAACTAAGACACAGTAGGCTAAAATTCACTACGCAGCCTTTTTAAAAAATAAAGCTAAAAAATAACTTTAACATCCTTTGAAAAAACAAACATTTTCTCAGTAATTCCTTGTAAAAGCAGTGAAGATGAAGAAGAGCTATGAATCAACTCATTTTTAATAAATAATAGATGCCAGCCTGCTAATTGCACCTAGTTATAGAACTACTTTTCAAGAAATAGCACTCAAAACACAGCTGAAGCAAAACATCCACCTTCTTAAGAGAGGATCCTGCAACCAGAGATGAGTTTCAGCCACTCCCATCCAAACGGGAAGCACTTGCTTCCCTTGATCTATCAGTTCTTTCTATCACAGGGCACAGCCTTTCTTCCACCTAATGAGCAGAGCCTTTCCTAACAGTCTTTGCTAGATGACAAAGAACTTCTGTACCAATGACAGGTAGTTTTTTGTGGTATTCATCAGGTGGAGCAGGTAAAGATTCAGCTACAACATCCTTGCCTTATGGCAGAACTATTAAATCTCAATTAAAGGTTTACTGCCCTATTGTGCCAGGTATATGCAATCATAATAACCTGGACCAGAGCAGTCCCGAAGTTCACTTTTAAAAGTTTAGTCCTAATTGTAAAGGATTCTTTCATTGTTTCTTAAGCAGTAAGCCTTGGCAGAAACAAAGTTACAACGGGCACTGGTGAATGTTTCTGGAGGAAGTGAGCCTCAGAAATGACAAAGGCAATTGTAAATATGAAACCTAACATCTACTGCATAGTTCAAATTCTCATCTAATGGGCTCTTGAATAATCTTTCTGTTAGACTGGCGTATTAAATTCTGTCATCAGCAGGATATTCATATTTTGCTAAATGAGCCATAAAAATTGGACATGCCAAACAAATACAACATTATATCCTAAGACATTAATAAAAATATATCAGTAGAATGAATTTTAGTACAAATGAAACAATTGTATGGCACTGGATAAAAACACGCTCATGAAAATAACAAATATTTTACAGCTGTTTCTTACAGACATAAATTTCTAAGATTACACATTATTAATCATGTATTATAGTACTATGTTTTACCACACCAGCAGAATATTATTAGTATTTATCATTCCTAAAACCTTGTTGTGGCAAGTCCTACAATAAAAAAAAACCAACAACCAACCAACAAAATCTCACAAACAAAAACACAGGGAGACTTTGCTCCAGCTCCAGCTTATATGGTTTGAAAACAAACAAACAAAAACCCAGGAAAGGCTCACGCAGTTCTTTATTTGTAATCACTCAAGATTCAGTCAAAGAAAGATATTCCAAAGTCTTTCACTCCAAATTATTCTTTCATAGGAATTCTGGGGACATATTCAAAAATGTTTCCTTGAGTCATGCAACCCTTAAGGCACTTGTCCGTTAACAAATACTTTTTAAACACCTGCTAACCAACCTGGGAAGAATAACCACAGCCTGGTAATTTACTCCCTCAAGTCTCCAGCCTTCACCATAAACTTGTTCTTCACAGAAGTTAACCTGTTATTTAAAATAACTGCACTTCCCTGGACAGAATAAAGCTGCTGTTAAACTTTGGAACAGATATTTTTTGTGCAAGTTACGTATCACACCTTCACCTGACTCCAGAGATCACCAGGCAGAGATGAAAGGGGGAATGTCCTACTCTTCTCATAGAGTCTGCTCTCCCCAATCCAAGGCATTGTCCTGTCTCTATGGTTTACCCTTCAGTGAGCAAAGTCAACAAAGGTTTGTCAAAGTGCCAGTCTGGCAAGACAGTACACAGCAAGTTCAACTTCTTTGGCAATCAAGTGGTAAGTCTCGAGGGTGGGGGACAGCACAAGCAGCTTTGCTTCCAAAATGGAGTTGCACCCACTATGGAACTGACATTCATAAGCAACTGACCTGACCAAAAGAAGAAACCAATTTTTACTTCATCACAGCTTAAGGTCAGCTTCATCTGAAAATATTAGACATACTAGGCTGCTGAATACAGTAAGAGGAAGCTAAGAACACATGCTGTTTAAAACTTAAATGTGTAAGATAAACTGCCAACAGATTTAATTCTACAAAAGTGAATAAGAATAGTAACATTTTTACTAATGCTTTAACTTTCTTCATTTTAAGTAAGCAAGTATAGAGTATAAAACAGATTTTAACCTATATAAGAATGCCTCTACCTTAAAAAAATCCTCCAAATTGGAACCAAATAGGTGCTAAAACATGCCAAAAGAAAAAAAAAATTCTCAATGCGCTCCCCTCACCCCCAATGCAAATGCCTTTTAGAACAACCAAGTTAAAAGAAGAATTACATTTGACCTTTCTCCATAAAAAACCAGAATTTGTTCCCAGTATCTTGACAGTCTCCCCCATCACAACAGCTCCACTTTTGTTTTCTCAGTCTCCTGCAGTATCTGAAGCTATCCTGCACACTCTTCCACTCCCTTCTCTGCATCACACACAGATGAAGGCACACAATGCCCTGAGTCCTGAGCCCTCCAGCTGCCCTGACCCCCACTGCCCAAATAGCATGTGGTACTACCACCAGTGAGCAGCAAACGGAACCTTGCTGAGGCAACACTGGAACCTTCTCTTCAGCGGCACTAATTTTGACTTCAGTTGCATGGAAGCTGCCAAGTTGCATGAAATTTCTAGGTATTTACCTCTGAGTCCTTCGCTCCTCTGTAAACAAAAGGGTTTAAGTTTTGGGAAAACAGAAGTTACACTACTGTGTCTGTTACTCATAACAAAGCACTAGCTGGGGACCAGATTTTTTACTTTGACAGTGGTGAGACACCGAACAGGTTGCTCAGGGAGGCTGTGGATGCCCCAACCCTGAAAGTGTTCAAAGCCAGGTTGGGTGGGGCTTTGAGCAGCATGGTCTACTGGAAGGTGCCTCTGCCTATGGCAGGGGGATCAGAACCAGAGGATCCTATCAGTGGGAAGGAAGGAGGCAAAATTATGAGAGGTGACTCAAAAAACGCCCATATTCTTATAAAGCAGTATTTAAAAATGACAAGTTTAGTGCTTAGTCTCACATTATAGGGCCTGCTACAACACAAAACACCTTGATGCTCCTCAGTTATCTCAATTAAGAATTAAAGCTAAAACTCTGTAGAAGAGTTGAAGTCTGATACTGCACCAAAATTCATGCAGTCTTCCAGAAACAATAGTACTAAAAGCCAAAGTTGATGTGAAACCACCACAATAAATAATCCATTTTGCTTTATTCTTGTACATAAAACAAGAAGCAAAAGACTAAAATATCTAAATAGGCTCATCATAAAAGTATCTATGCAACCATAACACTTGCAAACTGCTGCTTTATGTTTGCTATCAAACCATATATTGATGTTACTACTTATGTTACTACTTTTTTATGTTATATTACATATGTTATTTTTTGTTATTATATGTTATTTTTTATATTACTTTTTTAGTTATATTTACATAAAGAAGACTATAAGGATCTCTTCTAGCAACATTCTCATTTAATTTCTTTTTTTGCCACTGAAAACCAGTATAAAATCTGTATTTTTTCTGAGGAAAGAGTAGTGCTTTACTACCAAATCCAAGTGCCAGAAAATAACGGATGAGGCATCCCAAACAAGACAGTTAGTTACTCTTACACCTGAAGTTTCTGTGTCCCACTTTGTGAAAAATTATTGCAGCAGAAGTTACTTATGAAAAACTACCAAATAACAAATGCCTCCTAATGAAAGCCAGAAAATTGCCTTCACTTTGGATGCTTTCCACTCCAAAAAGCTGAGGACAAGCCTGGACTACTAGAATCCTATGTCTCAAAATTAAGAAGGTGATGATGTGGAAGAGGACTGGAGCACAGCCTATTACTTTAGAATGCACTGCTATCCACATTACAACATATGTTATAGAGCAGTAACTGATAAATTAAGTTTATTTTTAGTATCTTTCTACATGCTTTAAGAGGCACCCTGTCTTTCTTAATATTTCATGCCACCTATCACTCAAGTTAGTCCAGAATATATAAAAAATACAAACAGTAAGAAGATATTTTCAATCTGACTTTTCTGAGAAATAGTTCTCAACAAGTGGGTTTCATTCATAGAAAATAACCTGTTATTGAAGTCAGTAAGAAGGTTCCTTATTTTTAAAACTACTGGAAAGGACAGCTGAACAGTCTTTAGGCCTAAGAAGACACATGTGCAGTGCTGCAAAGAAATTCTGAATGGATCAGAGGACTGGGAGACATAAACAAGCCATGGAAGAATCACAAATTTACCACTTTCAGATAGAAAATTACTCTCAAGAAAAACAGAAAAAAGGAACAGAACATGTCTGGACATTGATGGGACAGATGCAAACCAGAGAAGAATTCAACAGGATGAAGCAGGTGTTTAGATACAGACAGAGAAGAAGGTCAATGATACCTGAAACATCTCTTCCCCTCATTTTCAAGCTCATCGTTATCTTCACTAGATCATAAACAAAGCACCAGAGACTGCTTCAAAGACAATTACAACAATTAATAATTAAACTGCACTGTTAAGAAAAAAAATAGAGTCGTGGCAGACAGAAAATGTAAGTGTTCTACCTGAATATAAATTCCACTCTACCCTCCTAATTTGTATTGCTCCAGCCAGAGATTTTTCAATATGATTAAAAACAGAAACAAAAAAGGAGAGGAAAGGCTGGCCACCACTTCAAATCTCAACTCTACGACTCTACACTAATACACAAAAGCAGTGTGTTTCTGTACCATTCCAGAATCTCAGCCACCTCTAAGAAAATACACCAGTCAATTGTCTTCACCCTTGCTTTGGTGAAGACAATTCTCTACATGTGAGCTGAAGGAAGAACAAAGCAATCTTCTGGAGTCCTCCGGCAGACAACTGTGAAGTTTATACTGCTGCTGCTATTGGGTATTTGCATAGTTTTCTCAATTGCTATTAGGAAACCTGTAGCCAAGAAAATGGAATGAAAATTGAGCAAATTCCTGTCACGGTATTGCTGAAATCTCTCGGCAGCTCTTAAGGTAGGGACTGGCAACATTCCTGAGAAAGGAGATCCTCGAAAAGCAAATTCAATACTGGTTCTCGGTATCACTACTGTAACTATCAGAAGACTGAACTAAGAAAACAGGAACGAATAATATATTTCTCCTTTCTTTTGGAAAATACTTTAAAGTTTACCTGTTATCTATGGCATAGAGAAGCTTTAAATTTCATGCTGGAGAAGTGAAATTACAATTTCCTTGCAAGTCAGTAATAGTGAAAGAGGCAGAAAACAAGAGTTCCCATAATTTTTCCTCCGGGGTAATGATCAACAGTACTCTCCCACATTTAACATGCCTCCTCTAAATCCAAGTGGATTTGCCTATCATGCTCTATCTTAGGTGTGATTATCGATTAAAAAACACAGGAATTGCTGCAGATCAAATCACTAAACTTGTACTCCTCTACATCAGGAAAAGAATTCCCATGTAACAGGACTACTTTGTTAATGTGAATTTCTGCATATTTGGCCCATAACTTTGAAACATTATTGTAGAAAAGTAAATTCAGCACAGTCTTACTAATTCCACTTGCAAACTACATTAAGTAACAAAAATAAGGTACTATGCACACTTATAAATTCTAACAGTCCTGACACTTCAAGAAGAGTAATCGTGCACGTCCTGTCTATCAATGTATATGTGATATGTATCAACTATTAGCGCTGCTCCAGAATGATAACAAACACAGGTTTATAAAGAGTCCAATATTATAGCCCTGGGGTCTTTTTCACATTTCCGTTAAGCTGTCTATACAATACAGCATAAAAAATGACAGCACATTAGATACGCAGAACTGGACAAAAAACATGCACTGGTATGAATCACTGTGCTCAGGAACAGCATTACCAGAGAGGCAACAGATAAATCATTCAAGGAACAACCTTCCAGAAAGAACATTTTGTTTTCACTGGAGAATAAAATAATAAAAATATTAAAGGAAGCACTTCTACAGTAGAATCAATGACATAGTTCTTCATAGCAACATCTGTTACACTAAATGAGTGAAAAGCAGTATCTTACTGGACATGCAGAATCAAAATGAAAATTCTGAACGACTACCATACTGAAAAGCAATGTATTTAATTTAACTGTATGTTTGGCCTGACTGATAGTCAACATAAGCATGACAGCACTGTATGTATACAGACAAACACACACATAAAGGTACATATTTAACCAGCACAGTTTCCATTAGATTGAGTTCAACTGGTGACAGATCTAACATCCATTTGGCCTAGTCTTCCTTGGTTTTACGCACCTAAGGCAGGGATGGACAGAGAAGTCCTCTCCCTCCTCCTTGCCAGCCTATAAGAAAACACTTCCAAAAACATGAAGTAAATACTTGTTGGTTGTTGCTTACACAGACTTCAAGAGAGTCCATGAAGTATACACACTCAGACTAGTTATAGATACAACTCTAGGTTTATGTGTTAATCATCATCCTGCAATAAAAGTTGCTGTATTTCCAACTCTATACACTTTCATCCCTGTTTTTGTCCCCGTTATACTTGTTCCACAAGTCTGGCACTCATGCTTGTCTAGCTTTTGGATAACGGTGGTTCTAACATCATTAGGTAGATCAAATATGCTAGTGTACATTTCAAGATTCCAAACTGCCAAAAAACTCATGTGTGTGTGTGTATATATATATATACAGCTAGAAATATATGCATCTATTTATAGATGCTCTATGCCTTTACTTTTTTCTATAAAGTAAATATGCCTAATGAGTAGCTCTCAAATAACATCTGAAAGCCTTCTTTTCTGTTTGCTTCAAACCAGTACAAAGTTTACCATCTCTTACTAGATCTGCTCCAGTATTATCATCCCAATTGGACTTGGACCACCCTGAGAAATTTTCTGTCACCACCACCCACATTAGATTTTCTTCACACATGTGTGCACACTTGCACACTCTTAGGGTTTCTATCACATCATCAGTCCTGAAATGAACATGTCAAAATGAACGCGCCCCCAAATAATGGGGAAACACAAAACCAGCTGATTAACTCAGTTTACCCATCATGGAACACTGAAGCTTCAAATGGTGATGCTATCCAGTTAGTACTGCTGTTGGAAAGAGAACTCATAAGCAAAAAAAGTGTGGGTTTGCATATGAAATCTGTCTTTTCTTGAGTACTTGCTGGCTGGACAGGTGGCCAAGGTGCACTTAAGACAGTGACTAGTCATCACCTTGACACTTTCAGCTGCCTGCACAAACCTCAATATATTCTGTGCAGAGTTCAGGAAATAAAAGAGTGACTGCGTTTCACCACCAAACCCTTTAAAGGTATAAGGGACAGAACATGACAGCTGTTATTAACCAGAAAGAGTTTCTGAACATCAGAACTTCTGATTAATTATTTAAAACAACAAGCAGTATTTTGTTCACACAGTACGTCTATCCCAGAACACGTAGTAATAAAAAACCAAAACCCAACATTCTGCAGCAAGAGAAAAACTGCAAGAGGTATGTTCTGTGCAATACAGGTACTGAAAAATCTCCAATGCTAAACTTAACCCTCAGCTTGAAAAACTCTACTTATGAGTAGTTAAGTTCTTTAACACATATTTTCCTTTGCTATAATCACGGTAATTTGGCAGAATTTGGCAGACTATTGGCCTATGCTATCAGGAGATGCGATTATAGAATTTTGTAAGACCACAACAGTAGATTTTTGGATGTATCAGTGAAACTGTAAAAGCTCAACAGTTAAAAATACTCGAATTTCAGGAGACTTTTTGCATTATAATTAAGAGCTTTACAGTGACAAAAAAAAAAATCTCAAAACAGCAATAACAATCCACAATAACATCAATAATTTTGTACGTAAAACAGAAAAAAAAATTAGGGCTTTACGAACACTAGAGGTTTCTTTCAAATGCAGATAATAAGGTTTACCATCACCTTCGTATCACAAATGTAAGCATGACGCCCTCCCAAAATTAACCTCAGTCCCAAACCTTTAAGGAAGCCTTTCAGAAGCAGACTCATTTTATGGTGGGGCGAAAGAGTGCGGGCTAGGCCGGGGCCTGGGAGCGGGCTGGAGTCAGGGAAATGCAGCCCCGGCCTCCCCTCCTCGCCCAACGCGAGCCCTGCCCGGCGCCCCCGAGCCCACCGCCCTCCGAGCCACGACTGATTCCTCCCGCTGCACCGAGCCCGGGCTGCTCCGGGAGCTGCCCCTACAAAGGGAAGGCACACCGCACTCCCAACGCCTCGCAACAGCAAAAGAAAGAAAGAAAGAAAAAAGAGAAGAACCAAATCGCCCTCATTTAAGCCCTCCCTCAAAAGCAGGTCTCTTTACACCAGACCTAACCGCGGCACCCACCCTTCCCCCACCACGAAGCCACCTCTCATTGTCGTGGCCCCCAGAGGGGACCCATTACCCCGCTCCGTATGCACACACACGCCCGCCTCCCCCATTCCCCAGTCTGTGCCATGCCCCTTTACTGGTCGCCAGAAGGGAAGCGCAGCCCGCGGGCCACATTACCCCCGTCACAGTCCCGCACGCACCTTCCAGAAAGGAGCTGT